>CAKAOI010047030.1:0-17477 GCA_916701655.1 Sebastiscus albofasciatus
ATATGACGCGTGTCCCAGCCTTCTTCTATAGGCCTTGATGTTAGCTACCATGAGTTAGCCTAGCTAGCTAGCCAGCTCGGTCGTTTTCGCTAGCTAACGTTGCCTAGCATCCACACGCACACACACACAGCTAACAAGCTAACCAACTGTAGACAGTTGGGAAATGTCTTTCCAGTGAGTCATCGTGTAGACAGACACTTCATTACTCTGCTGGGACAACTAAACATGATTATGTTGATGCTATCTGCTCTCTCTGCCACCAACGATGCTTTTAATGTGCCGCTTTCGGCTCCCAGGGGGGGCCTGTTAGGCTAACGTATAGCTAACTAACCGTTGACTTAAAGCTGACCATCAACCTAAAACTAACCGTCAACCTGAAGCTGACCGTTGACTTAAAGCTAACCGTCAACCTAAAGCTGACCGTTGACTTAAAGCTAACCGTCAACCTAAAGCTGACCGTTAACTTAAAGCTGACTGTCAACCTAAAACTAACCGTCAACCTAAAGCTGACCGTTAACTTAGAGCTAACCATCAACCTAAAGCTGACCGTTAACTTAAAGCTAACCGTCAACCTAAAGCTGACCGTTAACTTAAAGCCGACCGTCAACCTAAAACTAACCGTCAACTGTCGGCTGCAAGTTAACGGTCATGACATAACGTCACACAGTGTTAACTAACGTCTGTGTCCATAGTAGCAGACATATCTTATCTTATCCAAAGTTGTTGCCATCTAAAGGACACAACAGGAGAATTATTTAGCTTTAGCTAGCTGAATAAGTTTGACGTTGTTTCCCATAATATCTGTTGCATTACATCCCACTCATGGCTGCTTGTGTGTGGCCATATGCTGGGATAACTTTGTAAACATGCCTGTCTCTACACACTTGTTGCAACAAGTAACAGTGTTTCTGCTTATTATTTCCACTATGGTAAAATTGGGTTCTATTAAAAACCAGAAGGTAATGTCTACCAGCTTTATAAACACACATGGGCTGCTGTGTGTTACAGTCAGTGTTTCCTATTCATTCAGCATGAGAGGAAATGTGAACTTTTAATTAGGTTGTATTTTACCTGCTCAAACAGCCTCACTCTGAGCTTTATAAAGATAAGATATTCCTTTATTAGTCCTGCAGTGTACAGCAGCAAAGGGGATAGTTAAAAAAAACAAGAAGCATCGGCTAACACAGAAAAAAAGAGCTAAACAAATTATAACAAAATATGAACCATTTAAATAGAAGGAAGTAGAAAAATATGAGCAGTATATACAGTATTGACAATAAACAGACTATTAACAAAATTGCACAGGTGGAAAATGATATTGCACAGTGAGAATGAATGAATGAAATTCCACCTGAAAATATCAGGTTATTGTCAGTTTTTTGGTGTGTAAATACTGTTATGCAAACTAAATAAGAGAACATGTTAGGATAAAAAATAAACAAAACAATTTGGCACTTTATGCTGCAAGAGAGCCAAAACTACACTGGATAAATGTGAAACCCAAACACCACAACTGGCCTGAACAGTTGAAAAGGAAACACTCGATTTCAGTTTCAGCCAGTGTTTTATGTTTTTGATGGTAGTGTAGCAACCTTGATACATTTGAATGACAGAACGACTCATACAAAAACTCTCTTTAAAAAAAACAATACAATCACCCAAGATATTTAGTGTCAGTATTGGCTTGTGCCTCTTCCCTCCTTATTCTCAGTCTTATCTGCCATGCTCCTTGTCAGCAGGCTGCAGGTCCTGCCCCACCTATCCTGACACAGTGGCGCTATCGGGGAATGCCAAAAGCCTGTCTGGCAGTTAGCAAACGGATGCCATGCCTTCCTGTGTCTTGCCGTGTTTTTTTTAAAAACACAAATAAATATTGGCAGAGTGGTGGAGCCCTAACCGTTGCACAGCAAGGATGTGAAATACGAGAGGATTATTTACAGTATCTGGTAAGACCTGATTGAGCTGAGCTACGAACTCTGTTCTTTGATTCACAGATTGATGAGTTACCCGAAGGAGCCGTGAAGTCCCCCTCAAACAAGTACCAAGTGTTCTTTTTTGGGACGCATGAGACGTGAGTAATGTGTGTTTAATGTTGTCAGTCTTATTCTAAGTGGAGCCTAAAATGATGACAGAAACATACTGAAAACTAGTTTATCTATATTTATGTGTCCATTTAGTAGTGATAGCGAGATGAAGCACTGAAGCTCTCCAGCAAATTGGTTCACTAAAGGGTTAATTTCACCAGGCTTCATCTGGGCTTCACATGCTCATGAAACCACCTATCGGTGAAATAGTGTAAAACAGATATAGTCTAGATATGTGGCAGTGGTTTATCTGGGCAGAGGACAGTGAGTTTGCTTGTGTAACTATAAGAAAGTGATAGATGGGAGACATTTTTCAATTTTATTCGGGAATAATAAGTTCTCAACTGTATTTCAGCTTTGGACGTTTTCAATGACGTCATTGGTCTAAAGTGATACAAGCCTCGATACGCACTTCACAGAAAACTTCCAGGATTACTTGGCACGCGCGCCGAAGCCTCAGCACAGCACGTAACATCACTATTATTTAGGTGCATTACATTAATTATATAATGCACCTACAGTATGTAGTACATATAAAGGTGCAGGACAATTTTGGTGACCCTGTGACCTTTAATGAACACTGTTTTACATCTTCTGAGTTCCCTTAAGTTTGCGGTGAATATATCCCCCAGATAAGGCATCAGAATTTGTTGACTCTTTGAACTTTTTTTGACCTTTTCAACACAAGACATGTCAAAGTCTAATGCAAACTTTACATTTACATGTCCCCAGTACTGCTAAGGCTCTAATGATAGCAACATCTTCAGTATATTATTTGTTCTGTCCAATGTAGATAATTACTATAACTCTATGTAACAATAATTCATCTTGATCTACTTGATAAACAGTCAGTTGTCAAAATTGCCATTAATTAATCTCTGTTGATCAAGTAATAATTGACTTATCATTTATCACTAAGATACTGTATAGAAGAATTTAGCAGAATGTGTTGTCATTGTCCAAATGTCAAAATTGACACAGCTACTTGTATGGCATAACACTATGTGCTTGTGTGAATGAGTGTTCACATTTAGAAAACCCATTGAGTTATATTGACATATCTAATGTTTGACCATAACAGGGCGTTCCTGGGGGCCAAGGATTTGTGCCCATATGATGAAAATAAGGAGAAGTTTGGAAAAGCAAACAAGAGGAAAGGCTTCGCTGAGGGACTCTGGGAGATTGAGAACAACCCCACCGTCACACATGAAGGCTACGAGGTGTGTGTGTTTCTAGGATAGAGGCCAAGTGTTTATTGTACTGTGAGTAATTACGGTGTGTTTGTGCCCCGTGTAATATCACATTTTGGTTGCTGAAGGAGATGTATCTCACTGCCTCTTCACACACTCATTGGTACTTTCACTTTTTAGTTTGACACATGTCCCATCTGCTAACATGGAGAGGGTGGGATTTATGACCTATACTGCAGCCAGCCACCAAGGGGTGATCGAGATGTTTTGGCTTCACTTCTGGGGAGCTGTCATTTCGTCCATCTTTATATACAGTTGATGGTTAGCACAGAGAAGCAAGCAAAGGACAAAGCATTTTTCTACAAAGCCACACATAGAGTGTGCGATGAAATTGGCTTGTTTGGCCAGCAAGCACAAAACTTGTAGGCAATGCAACACTTTAACACAACAGTCCTCATATATGTATGAACCTGGTGAAATCAGTTTCTGTACAAATAAAATTCCACTCTTTACCCCTATTGAAGAATGTAAGAGAACTGCACTGTTTACTAATTCAAGACACCATGTAGACTTTTGTGTGTGCTCTTTGTGGGTCCAACTGCAGACTTTGTTTCCTTTTCTTACACTGTTATTTCAATCTCTGCCTGTAGACTTCGAAGAAGGACAACGCGTCGGAAGGAGCAGGGGATACAGGGGGTTCTGAGAAAGCTGATGCCGAGGGCAGCAGTGATGAGGATGAAGGGGCCCTGGTCATCGACGAGAAGAACGAGAGGGGAGGAGCTAAACGTAAAGCAGAGGAGTCCACAGAGGTGAGCTTTGGGTCCGTCAGTCATACACAGTCCAAGTAGAGAGCTTTGTAGTCAGTTCATAGTTGAGCGTTCTGTCTCTCTGACACTTCCTCAAACCTTTTGTTAGGCATCACCCAAGCGGCCGAAGGATACAGAGGGAGAAGGGGATCCTAAAGTAGACCACAACAAGTCTAATGCGGAGGCCAAGCTCAACGATGTGGCTGGACCCAAGGCAACTGCTCCCTCCTCACAGAGCGAGTCGAAAGCAGAGGCCCAGGAAACCGCTCCAGCAGGAGGCCAGCTAACGGCAGATAAGGTGAGACACTCATCAAAAATCAAATTATGTGGACTTAAAGCAGCAGTGGGTAGAATTAGAGCAAATGTGATTAATAAAAGTTATTTCTATAAAACCGTCAGTATATCCTGACAGTAGTGCATGAGACAGATAATCTGAAAAAAATCATGTTCCTCCAGTGCTCCTAATGGCATCTGCAGGATTTCACAGACCAGAGGAAAACAACCAATCAGAGCTGAGCTGGAGCCTTGCCGTCTATGAGAGCCGGCTGTCAATCACTCGCAACCCCAGTGAACTCAAACAGTCAAACTAGGCAGCGCTGATCAAAGCTGAATCAATATTCTGTTACTGTAATGCCTATTTCTCGCCTCAAATGTTTTCAGAAACATCTTGTAGTGTACTGTTTAGATGTAAAATGAGAACGTTTGTGACCTGGCAGCCATGTAGAGATCTATTAAATAAATACCAAGCAGCGCCCACCAGTTGGAGCACAGCCAATAGGAACGCTCTCTCTCTCTGAAATGACCTGTGATTGGCCAAAGTTTCCCGTCACAGACTAGATTTTTTAAAGCCTGAAAACAGAGCCATGAGGAGGTGCAGAAGTCTAGTTATCTCTCAGAACACTTGAATTACAATATGCTGAAAGATTATTATGGAATTTTTGCCCAATGACACCAAAAATATACTGCCTACTGAAGCTTTAAGTATAGATACTTAAAGACCATGCAAAAATAAGTGATACAATTGTATGTTTATGTTGCTTGTCAGAGACACTAAATGTAATAATTCTTCTAATTTCTCTCCCCACAGCCTGTGACAGACAGCGCTTAACGTCAACTCTCAGAAGAAAACCAAGAAACTCTGACGCTTTTCTCTGGAATTTCAGCATCAACATGATTACCTGCAGGATGCCAGATTTCAGCTGTTTAATTAATAGGAGAATTTTAAAAACCTAAGTGTTTGTATTGAGAGACAAACAAATCCTCATTTGCCATTTTTGGGATATCATATATCCCAGAAACAAAAAAGTTTGCTAATCTGATTTCAAACAATTGAACTGAGCACTTTAAGGCTCATTTATAAATGGGATTTTTGGTGTGTATATATTTTTTATTTCTAAGTGCAATTACATAATTACAAAGACTGAATGCTAGGTGTCAAAAAAACATTTTTTTCAGTTCAGAGGGAATAAACACTGAATATATAGTAAATAAAAAAAAAAGGAGAACATTTAAACCACAAAAAAAGATAAATACTCCCATTTGATGGTTTTAAAACATAGATATTGTACAGGAATAAGAACAAATTTTCACCCATGCTCTCAGCTTTGGTTCACAAATTAAATGTTTTACTTCCATTTGTTTCACCTAGCTTATCAGCCTCATCTTACATCATATTAAATCATATACGTATATTCAGTCATGAGTTGCACTTTCAGAATTAGTTTTTCCTCTGCCCCATTAATCATCGTATAGCTCACTGTATGATGTTTTTATGCAACGCAGGTTTTGTTGCTTTGGTGTAGTGAATGCTTCATTGCAGGTGACCAAATTTCTGTGATTCATTTCACTAGATTGAATATGTAAAGCCCATTTGAGAAGAACTATTGCAGGATTAAAACAGCTACTTTGTAAAACCCCTCTGTACCTTTCTTCAGCTGATGATTGTTGATTATTGAAAGCAGAAAGACATTCCTGAATGTTGTCGTGTCGGAGCGCGGTCTTGAAACTTTGGTGCAGGTGGAGCTGTGAGGGTAAAAGTTATTCGTCGCCACTTTTTCTGGAGAAATGATCTGGCAAACTCTTTCAAATCCATCAACTCAACTCTCAATTTCACGTTATTACAAGTTCTAATTAAGCTCACGTTAACGCTGCCAATGCTTGATACTTAGGAACACTCAATTGCATTCAATAATTGATCGTACCAAATATATTTTCTTTCTGTCTTTCTACACAAATTGTGATTTTTTTTTTGGGAAGAAATTAAAATGAGAAGAATCTACAGAATGAACCATCTGTAAAACTTTTGGTTTCCAACCCTCTTTAACTGGAATATGAGTCTGTTTTACTTCAATGGTCTTATTATTTTGGCTGTGAAACAAAGTTGTGATGTTTTAAAGATGTGTTTTATTTTGACATTTGTTTAGACGACATGTTCAAAATGTGGTGTTTGTTATTTTCCACTATAATAGGTAATTTTTATTAAGGTTCAAAGTGTTTTTTGTAATGCTGGGCCTGCTCACCATGTTACTTGGATGTCATTGTCATCGCTTTAGTGTTCTTTCCTGTATTTGGCAACATGAAACCACAGTTAATCAAATTTATAATAATGTATCTCAGCTTTTAAAAGTGGAAATAACCCTGACTGCTGTGCCTAAAATGACGTTAACATACCACTGATTTCAAACTATAAAATGGTCAAAGTGGCCCTCTAAAGTCTGGAGTTGATTCCAAGGGTGTGATTTGGCATTATGGTGTAATTCTTGGTTACGCTTTTTCTCTTTTAGTTTCAGAAGCTGTCATTCATCTTCATCTGCTGCTTAGTTTACTGTTGTAGTTGCCAGTCCATTTAATAAACATGTTGATTACAAAAACCCTTGTTTTTGTCATGTTTATATTCCGTAAATCCTCCTTGTTTATTGTGGATTATCTACTTCCTCAGTCTGGAAAGCACCTAAAACAATCATTGAGCTCTTTTTACCCAACAGTATTGTCTGCCATTCTATAAAATCATTCTTTTGAGTCACAAATGTGTCAAGCAGGCCAAAGTCTACCAACCAAACCTAATTAAATATTTCACATCTCATTTTTCTCTCTGTTACAAATGTATGAAACTAACGACGGCACCTTTGTGTGCGTATGTGTGTGTGCGCGCTTGTCACAAATAATTTGCTCTCCAGAGAGCCTCGCAGCACAGTTTGGTGCTCTGGGCTGTGTTAGCTGAACTAGTTGCGGTGTTACGTAACATGTCCTGACAGCTTTGAATTTGTCATGGGCTATGGTTGAGTATGAGTTCTTTAAATAAGTTGTTTGGGTGGAAACATGATGTTTAAAATCCACTTTTATTTGTATTTTTTTCTTTAATAATATCCATGAAGTACTGGACTAAAACATTCTGTAAAAGTTCTCTGTGGCAGCTGGTACATAAGATTAATGACTTCTTCAGCATGCTCGATTGATTTTATTCATCATAACAAAAAACAGCAAAGGAAAAAAGAACCATAGGTCATGAATAATTATCAACATTTAATTGTGTAGATTATTTTTCTGCAATTCTATAAAAGTATTTATGGAAAAGAGTAACCAGGGGTATTCTTTCGTATACCCCATTAAAATTACACTTTCTATAAAATGAATCTCTATGTTTTTACATTTAAAATATACTATGACATCTTAAAGATTCCATATTGTAAAAAGTGAGAATTTCATGTCTTATATTATAAAGCAGGTTTAAGTGCTATATAAATACTGTTAAACTATCAAAACGCTCAACAGACGGAGAAATACACACACCCCGTATGCAGAAATTGTGTTTGAAACAAGCCGTTAGGATTTCTGCCCATTTGTAAAGTCACAAATACACAATATATAGATCATTACACGGTTTTAAACATAAACATTCTAAATGTGTCCCAGTTTATTTCCTGTTGCAGTGTATGTGAATGTCATCGGCTGACAGGAAGTAAACATGGACCCAAACTGTTGCCTAGCAACACAATTCAGTTTCAATTTTGTTGAAATGCACTAAATCAGAGCATTTCAGACAGAGCATGAATACAGGTATATTTAAGCAGACAGTATGAAAAAAATAAAGTGTTTTTTTTAACATTACAGCATGTAAACATGTTCTAGTAGAAACACAAAATACAAGGATGAACCTGAAAATGAGCACGGTATGGGACCTTTAAACATTTGTGTTCATAATGTTGCAAATGACACATCATAGTTGCATTTTAAATGAAAATGGTTATTATTAAATGATGCTGTCAAACTAATTAATTCTCAGAAAACACAGTGTAGGTAATGGTCAATTCATCACAGATTATACAGGCAGAAATGAGACAACATAAGCAATTTATGAAGCCGCCGAGTGCATAACTGTGGTAACGCCGATCGCCTCGCTCAGAGGTCGTCCTTAACACAATAACACTACTTTAGGAGCAACAGAAGTCAGACTATTTTTATTTTATTTATATTTTATTTTAATTTTATTTGTATTCTATTTTTATTTTATTTTATTTTTATTTTTATTTTATATTTATTTTATTTTTAAATTTTTTATTTTATCTTTATTTTATTTTATTTTATTTTATTTTAATTTTAATTTTTATTTTAATTTTAATTTTATTTAATTTTATTTTTATTTTATTTTTTCCTGCCAATCTACTGCTCCACACTCCAGTCCAGTAGGTAGCTGGTTTTCCAACCGCCAATAAACACCAATGTATTATTTGCCCACTGCGCATGCGTACAGCCAGCTCTCACCCTCCTGTCCACTAGGGGGCGGTGTCTGATGACGCTAGTGTTAGTGACGTCAGAGCTGCTACATGTGACATTGACATCAACAGAGGGTAAGATCTTTCTGCATGTTATGTTACTTTACTCGGGGATTTTTGTTATAGCGACACTGTGAAAAGATATGTAGCAGCCTTATTTAAGATTTTAGAGTGTTTGTAAAGATAATGTTGTATCTATAGCTGCTGTATTAATGATAGTTTCCCCTCAAGCTAACACTTAGCATATAGCTTGTGTTAAGCTACTTCATTAACATTATCATTGATTGATTGTGTCTCTGCAGCACGATGAGGCTGACTGCTCTCCTGTCCATGGCCGCCAGGGTGGTGGTGCCTAAAGACTACCGTTTCGGCACCAACAGGCCGTGGACTCCGGCTGCTAGGAGGCTGAATCCTCCTGGGAAGAGGAGGAGGAAGGTGTTTGTGGAGCCCATAGCTGCAGAGGACTGGTCTGTGTTCAGAGGGGACAGGGTGAGACACTCTCCATCACATATAATATATAGGAAAATAAACTCTTTAGACTTCATAAACAAATTACCAGCTGCAACTCTGTCACACTGGTTGTGTGTTTTTTACATAGTTATAATGAAATATTCAAGCTGCCAGTGTTGTTCTGAGATTTTACTAGTTCAAAACTTAAAGACTGTAATGTTTCTGCCTTTTACTTTGAAGTCAAGTATTTATCTAGTCCAGGGGTCAGCAACCTACAGCTCTTTAGCTCCTCTCCAGTGGCTCCCTCTGGATTTTTAAAAATGGAAATGAATAACTGTTTTTTGTTTACATTTTCATTTTAATTTATCACTGTTGTAGGTCTATGGTATGACAGAGTATTAGGGCCACAATGAGGGAAAAAAATAAATCTGAGATTTTGAGAATAAAGTCATTATATTTCAAGAATAAAGTCAGAAGTTTACAAGAAAAAAAGTTGTAATATTATGAGAATAAAGTCAGAAGTTTAAGAGAATAAAGTCATAATATTATAAAGTACTAGTTTTACGTGCTATTTTCTTTTTTTCTCGTAAAGTTATGACTTTATTCTGGAAATCTCAGATGTTTTTTCCCTCAGTGTGGCCCTAATATTCCGTAATACATTTTCACTTTGGCCCTCACTGCATTAGACTTATATGCTATATACTTAGACAATAAACTGTGTTACCTTCATCAAAATGCTCAAATGTTTTGCAGCTTCAGACAGATTTTTTTAGAAGGTTTTTTTTTGTGAAAAAACTGTTAGATGTAATAAGACAATGTTTGAACAATATAGACTTAAGTATCTGCTTTTCATTCGTTTCTCAGGTGGAGATTCTCGCAGGGAAGGACAAAGGGAAGCAGGGAAAAGTGATCCAAGTCTTCAGACACAGAAACTGGGTTATACTGGAGGGCCTGAACGCAGTAAGGAACTACTGTAATCTGTTTCCAGAGGAAAATAACTGCAAGCTGTTTAGTGTATTGCAGTATGATTGGCGGTGCTGTTGAGAGGATAAAAAGTTATGTCTTTCTGTTCTCTCCACACATAGTGCTGATGCCTCACTATGCATTTAAACAATTTTGGATACAGAGATGACCTGTCAGTCATCTCATTTCACCAAAAAGTTTTCATGTTAATTCTAGCTGTCATACAGTGTGCATTTATTTTTTCGCTCCACCAGATGGAGACACATGTCTAGTAGAACTTCAAGGTGAAACAAGCCGACAAAGTGTGCCATGAAAAGCCATTTGGCCACCACCTGTTTGGTTATTAGAGTTTGAACTATTGTTATCTGTCTTAGCATCACAGGTATATCGGAAAAACTGGGGATTACCGTGGCACCTACATTTCCAGCGAGGCTCCCATCCTGCTCCACGATGTTGCGCTCATTGACCCCTCAGACAGGTACAGTAAAGCTTGTTACACTGCAAGATTAATATTGTGGCATTATGATGCATTCAAGCTCTACTCTGTAAAAGCATTGGGTTAATAATGAGTATTGGGTGAAGGTAAATTATAACGTTATCATGATGTGTTCAAATGTAGTCTTATAAAATGTAGTTTTTGGCTAGAAACTTGAGGCGGATCATTAGATATTAATGATAAATCCACAAAAAACAGCTGCAAACGGTAATAGAGGAGTATATGTTGAAATACATGGGATTTATTCCTTTGTTTTTGTTTTTACCATGGTATCAAATTGGTATTGAGAATCGTGGAATTTCACTGGTATTGGTATACTACTAAATTTCTGGTATCTTGACATCCCTAATGCCGTATAATAACAATCTTCAAACTACTTTCAGGATATCAAGAAACAGTCCAGTGTCATTTACTGCAGATAAATGATCTTTGGTTTCATAACAGATTAAATTTGACATGCTGATATTGATCTTCCAGGAAGCCCACTGATGTGGAGTGGAAATTCACAGAGGAGGGGGAGAGAGTCCGAGTGGCTCTCAGGACGGGTCGAATCATCCCCAAACCTGTCGTAGAGCGACGAGATGGCATCGTGCCATCCCAGTGGAAAGGTGAGTGTGTGTGTTTTTATTCATTGGAGGGGGATTCTTCTCAGTAACCAGTTTATTATGTGTTGTAGCGGAGAGTCGGCACATAAAACTGTCTGTCGATCTTTTTTCCAGCATAAGTCAGACTTGGATTCTAAAAATAGGTGTCTGAGTGATGCAGTTTAATTGTTTTATAGTGGAAGAAACACATTTATTTATAAGCTAGAAGACACATTGAGAAGTGTAAACCTTTACCAATGCTCAACAACTTTCCAACTTAATTTTACGCTTGAAAAGAGCTAGTTTGCATGATGTGTCATCCAACCAAACATCTGGAGGCACTCAGAGCGAACAGGTGCCTGCTCAAATTTCTGTTTTTTTTATTCTTGTGCTTTTCCAGTTGTATATATTTTTACGTGTGACTGCTATTACAGACGGTCCGAAAGACACCAGTCCAGAAGACACTCTAAAAAAAACCTACGTACCGTCTCTAAAAACCCTGGAGGAGGAAGTCATGGAGAAAATGGGCATCCAGGAGAACAGAAGGCACCGAAGGTCCTACTGGTACTGACCGGACAAACCAGAGACACTCAGGCACCATTGTGCTATCCAGTTTCCACTCTGAAAGCTCTCCATGTGTTGGTGGGAGTCGAGCAGAATGGCATGTTAAAGAGAGACTATGAGGATAACATGAGTAAGGCTTATGGAAACACTGGAAAACACTGGTGCAACATACATATTAGTAAGGAAATGACAGCTTTGAAAAAAATATGAGGAGGTGAAACAGACCTGTTACGTAAATGTTTCCTGAATAGTTTTAATCGTTCTCTATTTACAGCGGTATCAGAGTTTGAATTATGTTTCTTTTTTTGTAATTGTGAATAAATGTCACACGTAAACTAATATAATTGCTTGTATTTGCTGTATACTAGAAGTTCACTTCATATTTCAGTTGAGGAACCTGATATCTGGACCCCAGGAAGACTAGCTGGTAGACTAGCTATTTAAATAAATACATATTCTCAAAGGACAATATTATTAAACCACAAGATTTCCAAACTTAAAGGGGAACACCACCTAAATTAATAATTCCAATATGTTATTTCCATGGCCGAGGAAAGTTTAATCAATATATGTGAAGATGAGCTACTCTCTCTGAAAGCCAGAAACCAGAGAAGTAAGTCTCAGACTTGTGATGTCATCAAGTATCAAGTGTGGAGCTGCTCCATAGACAATGAATGGGAGACTGATTTTATGGACACACAGAATGTTTTGGGATTTTTTTTTTATACCCAAATGAGCTTTATTCTATTGTAGTGTTGTCAGTTGTGAAACAGAAAATGTTCCCATATACTCATAAGTCCTCTGGATGCTCTCAGTGTCATCTATAACATCTCTCCCTATTCACTGTCTATGGAGCAGCTCTACACGTTATACCCTATGACATCACAAGTTTGAGTTTTAGCACTCTAGTTTTTAGATTTGGGAGAGAGTTGTTCATGTTTACTAATATTTTTTGGGGCTGTCTGGAATAACGTATGAATTTTGTAAATGGGCGTAGTTCCCCTTTAAGGGTTTGGCTTTGTTATATTTTCCCACACCAGGAAAATACTTCAACAATTTTCACTGAGCAGGAATGAAACATTATTAATGCGATAAGACGCTTCTGAAAGCAGCATTTCAACTAAAATTACCATGTTGAGTAAGCTTTTATTAGAGCCATCATCAGGACAACAGCTTCCGTCCAGAGAGAGTAAATCACTTGACATTTAGAATTGCAGTATGGCTCATGCACACTGTACTTAAAATTAACCTTATTCTTGATATTGGCAGGGTTAATAATGGTAATTGTTCCAGTCTGTTTGGATCTTTCATTCATAAGGCTAAATATAGTCATATTATTTCACAGAAGCCCAGACATGCTGCTCTCCAAAGCCTTTAGACAAATGAGTCTGTCTTTCCAACGTGTCTGGGAAATCGTGTGCAGAAGGAAATGGGTTTGGGAGGAGACTACACAGACCGGATAGCTGCAACCAAGTTCTCACTCACCTCATATGACTCTTTATAAACTGTGGCATTGCATGCTGTTCCTCTGACGTGTTTAAGTTTCAAGTATGATCTCACTGAGGAAGTCATTTTTGGTCATGAATTTATGATCAAGTTCATCAATGTTAGTTTCAGTTTAACAGTTTTTGTTCACTTACAGCATAACCTTTTTTTTGAATCTCAAATTTACATTACCCTCTTTTGTGATCAGCTGTCAAAATGTTCTTAATTTCTTATACTTAAAGGTAAATCTTGCATAGTGTTGTGCATAACTCTCCTATAAGTGACCCGTAGAGCCAGTTAATTCTCCCCAAATCAATCCCAGTTACCAAAGTAAAGAACGTCAGTTTCAAAGCATTGTAGAATAAAACTCCATTTGTAAGGAAGTGCAAAGTAAATAGTGAGTGTGAAAGTAAGTTTACATTTAAAAATATTCAAAGTAAACACAAATATGTTAAAAAGACATGCTTTGAATCAATGAAAAGATCAGAACTACAGTCTATCCTGGAAGTGTGGAGAAGGCATTGAAACAACATTTAGACCATCATGACATGTAGGGAGATAAAATGTACTGAAAAAATAAGTTAATCTTTATTAAATTATGTTTGAATTAGGGCTGTCAATCGATTAAAATATTTAATCAAGTTTAATCGCATGATTGTCCATGATTAATTGTGATTAATCACAAATGAATCACACATTTTTTTCTGTTCAAAATGTACCTTAAAGGGAGATTTGTCAAGTATTTAATACTCTTATCAACATGGGAATGGACAAATATACTGATTTATCCAAATATATGTATATATTTATTATTGGAAATCAATTAACAACACAAAACAATGACACATATTGTCCAGAAACCCTCACAGGTACTGCATTTAGCATAAAAAATATGCTCTAATCATAACATGGTAAACTCAAGCCCAGCAGGCAACAACAGCTGTCAGTGTGTC
Organism: Sebastiscus albofasciatus; assembly: GCA_916701655.1. NCBI lineage: Eukaryota > Metazoa > Chordata > Actinopteri > Perciformes > Sebastidae > Sebastiscus > Sebastiscus albofasciatus. The sequence continues at coordinate 14,348 of CAKAOI010047030.1, forward strand.
AGTGTGCTGACTTGACTATGACTTGCCCCAAACTGCATGTGATTATCATAAAGTGGGCATGTCTGTAAAGGGGAGACTCGTGGGTACCCATAGAACCCATTTACATTCACATATCTTGAGGTCAGAGGTCAAGGGACCCCTTTGAAAGTGGCCATGGCAGTTTTTCCTCGCCAAAATTTAGCGTGAGTTTGGAACATTATTTAACCTCCTTTGCAACAAGCTAGTATTTATCGATGGATTCCTTCGGTTTTCCAGTTTTATATGATGCTATTATCTTCACTCTAGCTTTAAAAACCCGCCACAATCTAAAAATTTGTGCTATTATCGCATTAACTTTGACAGCCCTAGTTTATAGGGACTTAAAATAGCCCTTTGTAGCTCTAAATATCCAGTTTAAAGTAGAAGTATCTGCATCTATCAAAGGGAAGCCCAGTCTTCTTTAAGCTCCCCTCAGCTGCACATTTATCTGTGATATACGAGGGAGGTGGCGAAATCCGTTTCCCCCCCCGCTGGTTAACCACAAGAGCCGATTTACCGAAAGACCCGGCTTGCCAGATCTCCAGCTGTAGAAGCAACTAACTCTGTTGCCAGGCAGTGACTCAAAAAAAACAATGTGTCACACATCATATAACTGCGTCAAAGTTTCACAGCGGCTCTCCATAACCCTCATTTCTGGTCAGTGCAGTAACATCATGCAGAAAGCATGGCAAGGCGTCGGTTTGGCCGGTGAGCGGATGAGTGCAGCACTTTTTCCCAGACCGGTCTCTCCTGAACCAGTTTGCCTCCACCACCACTCTCTATCCAAGAGGGAATAAAAGCAGCCAGTCAGCGGAAACTGGGTTTTGAGGTTTTTCCTTTTATGGGAGGAAAAATGATTCCAAGGCTGGTCGTCTTTCCTGTCATTGCATGAGTGTTGTATGGATTTCAGTCTGGGATTACAGCTGAAGGTGTAACGTTGATGAAGTGGAGCCTTTGTCTTCATTTTTTTTTTTTTTCCATTTACACACAAAGCACAGATTTACTTGTGCAGAGTAGAATGAGTTTTGAGATTGACATTTCTACTCTGTGGTGGGTTGATTCTGGTAACCCAGTTAAATGAAACCGCGGAACATGACTCAAGCAGAATTAAGACTACTTAAAAATAAACTGCAGGATGTGCTCTGTGTTTTAGCTGAGTCACATTTGCATCTCAGCCACGTGAACTAATGAATCCCACCTGGTGGTGTACGTGCACGTGTCAGAGTCACTAACAGAAGACTTTGAAAGACAGATTACAATATTTATCTCACATTATATCACTCAGTTACTTGTCTCTGTCTTTTTATTTATATCTTTGTGGTTGCACATTTGCTATCCTCCCGTCTGATTTTGATCTCCTTGCAGAGGGATTTGTGATCGCTCGAACATCTCCAGAACATCTGAAGACACTTTAAAGTTAAATTTGAATGTTGCTCTTGACTCACTTGATGATCTAAGCACAGCTACAATATAATGATAGTGTCTAATTATAGGCTGCTTGTTTGAAGGCTGCTGGAAAATGTAACGTTAGCTTGTATGCAGGTCTGAGGCACGGCCTGCATGCATGTGTACACTGTAACTGTGTTGGGTCTAATTTAGTGGCTCTCAGTGGATTCTTGTATTTGACCTCAATATGTTACATTTAGGAGCTGAAAAGGAAGGTAGAAGACGGCTCTTACTTTTCCTGTCGGACTTGAATTCCCTTCATCCAGATATGTTTTATACGTTTTATATTCATTTTCATTAATTCACTTTATTTGCAGACCTGTAGTTCACAGAAAAAAAACTAAAATACTATAGTATAAGGTATTTTACAGGGCTGTATTTGTATTTCTAAGAATTACGGCACACACATTTGTGCATATTATGCAGAACGGCCCCTGTTAGTGTATTATTATTGGATTATTATTAGCAATGCACAGACCCATTGTATTTATATAACTACGTACTGTAGGGAAGTTCACTTTGTACTAGTGCATCATATTTTATAAAGTAGCGTAAAAAGCTGCCAGATAATTTTAGTAGAGTAAAAAGTACTATATTTCCCTGAAAAATGTATGTAAAATGAGTATAAAGTAACATAAAATGGAAATACTCATGTAAAGTACCTCAAAACTGTACTGAAGTTACGGTCTTGAGTAAATGTACTTACTAATACTACATAGTTACTTTCCACCACTGTCTAACACACAGCAGACTAAAAACTTAATATCAGAATGATCCACTTTCTATGAAAGATTTGACCTGGATTGTTTTTTATCAAACTCTGCAGCAGATACAAGATTCTCTTGAGAAAACACCATTTAGTAGCTATTCTGGAGTGTTCAGTCATATCTCATGATCTACATCAGCAGATGGGGTTTGCCCAGTTGTCAGGAAATTGCAGATTTTCAAATCTTCATTTTTTTTTCCCCCTGAGAACTGAAATGACTTCTCTTCCATGTTGGCCTAAAGTGAGACTAAGTAACTTTGGCCAAAACAGCAGCCGCAAGAGGTAATTACAGGATAACGGCATATACAGTAGAGTTTCCTTTTCCTTAATATTCTCAAGTCAGTTGCCTTAAAGACACCAGTGGAGAGAGGCAGCCAACTGATGCAGACATTTACACAGAAGTCTCTAACATTAGCCATCATAAGCTACTGGTCATACCAGACTGAGTAAGGTTGTAGCAACAAAACCCCCGGGCGTGTTGAACTGGGCAAGAACGTGTTTTACAGAAAGCTGAATATGGGCAGAAATATGTGTCACTAGAAACTGAATTTGAATCATTTATATTTTAATTAAGCTGAATATTATAATTTGAAATTGAATTATTAGTTTGGAACTGAATTCCAATAAACTTGAAACTGAGTGAAAAAAAAAGTTTGAAAAAAAAGTTTCAAAAAATGTCTGGAGACAAAAGTCTGAAAAATGTCTGAAAAGTATGAAAAATATATTAAAAAAAAAATTCAGAAAAATATTCGAAAAAAAAAGTCTGAAAAATAATCGGAAAAAAAGTCTGAAAAATATTCGAAAAAAATAGTCTGAAAAAAAGTCAGAAAAATATTCGAAAAAAAAAGTCTGAAAAAAAAGTCCGAAAAAAAAGTCTGAAAAATGTCTGGAGACAAAAGT
>CAKAOI010047031.1:0-41814 GCA_916701655.1 Sebastiscus albofasciatus
GGTATACCAAAAGAAAAAAATGACTTGACTTCCCCTGCATGATTTGCTCATCTTTCATTTCAAACAGCTGACAAAACATTGTCAAAATAAACTCCAGTGTGCACATATCTGGTAATCATGTACCCAGAGCGCTTCATCATCTTGGGTTGGTTGAGATGCCTCCTCCTGCTTTGTATTTACAACTTCACTCTGCTCCTCCATGTCTGCCCAAATCACGTTACCTTTTGAGGCGGCTGGATTCGACAATGCGATATCTCGGGAGGTCACGCGCAATCTCGTGCTAATTACAAAATCACGGGAGATTTGCTACCCCGGTGGAAACTGTCTTGCCAAATCTCTACGGCGGACACATTTTTACCCCCTGCACGGTATATACCGTCAAATCGCCCAACCCAACGCTAAACTTAAAGGACCAGTGTGTAACAATTAGGGGGATCTATTAGCAGAAATGGAATATAATGCTATTAGTATGTTTTCTTTAATGTATTATCACCTGAAGATAAGAATCGTTGTGTTTTTGTTACCTTTGAATGAGCCGTTTATATCTACATAGGGAGCGCGTCCTCTCCACGGAGTCCGCCATGTAGCTCCGTCATGTTTCTACAGTAGCCCAGAACGGACAAACCAAACTCTGTTAAATAGGGAGAGCGTTACTCTCGATAACGCTCTCCCTCTCTCATCCGCTCCACCTCACACATGCACGCGCGCACACACTTACACACACACACACACACACACACACACACACGCATACACACACACACACACACACACACACACACACACACTACAAATGAGCTACGCTACTCTTACAACTCATAATGTCAACAACTAGGTTTTAATTTTTCGATTATTGACTTTTCTGCATCGAGACATAATGTTTCAAGAGAGAATCACGATGCATCTAAGAATCTTTTTTTTTCCACACCTCTAGTATCTAGCATTAGAGAGCTCTTCAAAGGTGAGGTCAGGGCCTTTGATGATTCTTTTGAGTGGAACTAAGCAAGAGGAGAGAAGGTGTTTTTTTATGGGTGTGTGTTCGTGTGCATATGCTGGTGAATGCAAAAGTAAGAGGTGAGGAGAGGTGATTTTAAAATATGTAGTAGTAGGGAAGGTAAGAGAGAGAAGTGGTTGGAAAATTAGAAATGAGAGACAGTGCAGTGAAGAATAGAGAAGCTTGTCGAGTCAATATCCAGTCTCCCCCATGGCTAAAGTACTTCTCTAAGCCTCTCACCCTGGTTTGGCCTCTCTCCTGTTTTCTTTGTTTATCTTCCTCTGCCTCCTCTTCTCCCTCTTTCCTCACTCACAGTACAAATAAAACAATGATACTGCTGTGAGATGTGCTGACAAAAGTGACACAGAGAGTGCTGATGGACAGGAAAAGCCTTGATAGAAGATAGTAACGGACTGTATTTACTGTATATTAATAGTTATATTAGTATTGTGGCTGCAACTAACAATTATTTTCATGACCAATTAATTGATAATTAATCTGACAAATATTGTATTAGTTAATCGATTAATCATTTAGTCTATAAAACATACAATAGTTTAAAAAGTCCCAGATTTCCAGAGTTCAAGATGACGTCTTCAATTATCGTGTTTTTTATGACCAGCTTTCCTTTATGCACCCAGGCACGCCTAAAAGAACCGTTCTTATGTCTATAACAGTAGCTCTGTTATTTGTTGATGGTAATCATCTACTTCTAAAAGTCTCATATAGATCTGGTATCATCCCCATTTGTCTGAAGGCCAGTTAAACGGTATAATATCTCACAAATTTTCTTTGGCTGGTGTGAAAGTGGTTAAAAGCTCCTTCAGATTAGGGGCGTCATCATCACCCAACAGTTGCGTCCTCTTTTTATGGTGATCGGCAAGATGCACATAGGTGTGAAAGTGAGCAGAGCTCCAAGTACTTCACAAAGTCTACTTCTATCACTGTTTGTGTTACTTCTGAACTGCAGTTGGCATGTTGGCAGTGACGTCAAGCGGTGTGCTCTCAGAGAACAGATGGGAGGAGTGCAAATAAAAGCGGGATCAAGTTCTGAATAGCAAAGACAGCAATGCAAGTGCTCAATACACACTCAGGAAGTTAAGCTACATGCATTACCTGTAATCTGCAACCGCTTATCCCGTTAGGGGTCGCGGGGGGGGTTGGAGCCGATCCCAGCCAACATTGGGCGAAGGCGGGGTACACCCTGGACAGGTCGCCAGTCCATCGCAGGGCTGACACATAGAGACAGACAACCATTCACACTCACATTCACACCTATGGGCAATTTAGAGTCAACAATGAACCTAACCTGCATGTCTTTGGACTGTAGGAGGAAACCGGAGTACCCGGAGAAAACCCACGCTAACACGGGGAGAACATGCAAAGCTACATGCATTACCTGTAAATGCAATGTTTTGTTTTCTACAGTTGGCTCATTGATCTCATGATATCTGCTTCCACTTTGTCTCACTATAATGACCATACTGCAGTATGTACAACTTTTGATGTTGTTGATGATGCATTGTCCAAACACGACCTGAGAGTATATTCGGGCCTTAAGCTTCAGTTACATACACCAACAGAAAGCACACCGATAACAGGACAGTGATGCACCGAGACAAGTTGTCACTTTAACTGTTCTTTTTGTTTACTCCTGTCTCTGCCTCTCACTCCGTCTCATATTTTGATTTATGCACACACACACACACACACACACACTCACACACATACGTGGGCATGCGCATACTTACCATCTATTGCTGTTGTGAGGAGATCTAATCTGCAGAGGAGTTAGGAAAGGTCAGTCTGCACTCCTGTGAGAGGCATTGGCTGGCATGCCTAAACAAAATGTCTGAACCTTGTCAGATGCAGCTGCAAGAAACCCTTTGACTTGTTTCTCTCCCTGTGGAATGATAACGTCCAGAGGAAGCAGAGGATTTAGCATCAAGTTCTTAAAATTCAACCACAAGTAGAAATTACATTATTTAATATATTTGAAAATCACATCAGAATTATTATAATATTATTGTAAAAGTTTGTTAAGATAAATATGACAATAGAGACCGTAGAAGTATGGAAAAAACTCAATTGGGGATTGACGGTTAGACACGACATTTAATTGAAATCATTCAATGAAATATAAAATGTATTTTTCACTTACAGTATGTGCGCAAAACAACAAAAAATACACTTTTATGTGTCTTCATTTAACCAAGTACTGTAGCAAAAATGTAGATTTAAATTATCAGAATCTCTTAAGGACGAACGGGATCCGCTTGAAACTGTCAGAATTGGAAAATGCTATGGTCTCGGCCAAATCTCTCGAGGGAATAATCTCCGAGATTTATGCTCTACTGCTGTTCTCTGATACGCTTATGTTTCCCTGAAGCGGTTGTGGGAGCGTCATCTGGGGTTAACATTTAGTTCTGCAGATTGGATCAAGATTTGCAATGGAATCTTTCTGAAATGTATTACAATTTCTATACATGAACAAAAAATTTCCATAGGACTTATTTTACCCCTATTCACACCAGAAATGTCCCCCAACAGCTCAAACCTCTGTTATGAATGTTAAACATACAAAGGTACATTTATCTACCTTGTTCTGGTCATGATCACATCCAGACATTTAGAAAAGAGGTCCGTTCTGTGATCCAGGAGGTTACCGGTAAACATTTTACCCTGTCTTCTTTGTTTTACCTGTTAAACCACTCTTTGGAAAATGGTTTTGGTACAGACACTAAATCTCTGTTAATAATTTATTTATCCCTGCCAAAAAAAGTGCCTTATAAGTATTATATTTTTAATAATATAAAAAGGCAATAGGTTAGTTGCAAGGGATAATGAAAATGCAGCTCCTACAAATAAACTGTACTAATTTTCACTCACGTCCCACTGGATTTTACCTGTAAAGGGATACAGCAGGAAAAGCAGAGTCCATTTTTAGCCTTCTGTCCCAGTCTATTGTAATTAATAATAATAATGTTTAGTTTTAGAGAATAAAGATAAAGGAAAAAAATGAAGTTAGTGTGATTTACCTTTTTAATAGTCTCTCATGATCAACTTCCTTAAGTCATCGTCATGTATTCGTTTCATATACAAACGATTTTGTCTTTAGTGTCTTTATGGGGACAGCTGCGTCCTGCGAAGAAATAGTGTGTTGCCAATTCTGTTCAATTAGCCAAAGAGAAATTACAACTCTCTCTTAATGCACTCCAAATGCTCTCATTAACCTTAAATTGGTACTTAATGCAAATAATATAAACTGCATGCTGTCATTAAGAACCGGAGAGTGTAGATGAGTCATTTACATATCTCCACCGTGACCACTCTTGATATTTTGCGAGGGTCACAGAATATAAATAAATTGGCATCTGGCTTGATGACAGATTTACTCCTAAATAGAAAAATCTGGATGTAATTTATAAACCTGTGCTGTATAGGCGCCTTGCAGTTTTATAGGAGCACTCAGAGCACCTCGAGTAGAAAACATCCAACCCTCAGGAGATAAATGGTCGCCATCACAGCAGCCTTTTCTCTTCTGTCCACCTGCAGAAGTGAAGGCGAGTTCCTGCACAACTGAACTGTCAACAACAAAAGTGGATTATTAGTTCTTGTTGCATCAGAGCTGCAGGGTCGAAAAATCGTTGCACTCTGCCTCACTTTAAGGCGTCCATTATATCCATCACCATTGACTTATCGATTCTGTTTATAATTGAGCTCTTAAGTATTAATTACGGCGTATAATTAAAACACTCACTACTGCATCCTATATGTTAAGGTTGATCGATTGTACCTGACTGAGAGTCTTTATAATAGTCATCTAACATCACATCTTTGCTGTTATGGAACACTGGTCCATACTGAACTGTTTTTGATTCAGTTCCTTTTGTGTCTGTTCTCGTGACATCGTTTCATTGTTAGTTTAAATGTAAATGTTGGCGTTGCTGCAAATGAGCATTTACACTAGGAGTGGGAATCACCAGAGGCCCCATGATACCATATTATTGTGATACTTAAAGGTCCAGTGTACAGCATCTGGCGGTATCTAGCGGTGAGGTGAGGAGATTGCAACCAAAACGGTTGTTGTAAGAGTAACGTAGGTCATCTGGAGCGAGCAGAGCCAGTGCGTAGAGTGTGTGTGTGTAAGTGGGAAGTGAGTGGTGAAGCAAGAGAGAGAGAGCGGCGGCGACGACGGGAGCGAGTAATGTTATTGACTCCGGCCCAAGCAGGGAAAGTTAACAGAGTTTGTTTTGTCCGTTCTGGGCTACTGTGGCGGTGCAACATGGCGGACTCCATGGAGATGACCCGCTCCCTATGTAGATATAAACGGCTCATTCTAAGTAACATGGTTAGCACCAATTGATTCCTTAGGTTTTCTAGTTATATATGATACTAGTATCATATCTAGCTGTTCATTCTAGCTTTAAGACTGTGCCCGCTACAACATCTGAAAGATGGAATAGCGGCTGACGCATTGTTAAGAGGTTAATAGTTTATAATAAAGATCAATACGTGACGTCCTTATATCGATGCAATATTGCCACCCACAATATCGCGATACTATACTATATCGTTTTTTTCCCCCACTCCTAATTTACACTCAACCAACCTCTCCTACTATAAAAAACGGTTCCAATTTTCTTTTTTGGAGTATGCACAAAACATTTCTCGTTTAACATGGGGCTCAGGTGGGTGTTCAACACAATTGGTACGGCTCTGATACATTTTCGGAATGGAGTAAAAGAAAAAAGAGTGAAAAAACAAACAAAAAAGAAATAATACTGTCAAGTGATCGGGAAAATGTCTCTATTATACAATAAAACACCGTTGTACTGTTTCTTTGAAAAAGTCGACTATTCTCTTTCAGAGGGAGCTTGTGTTCTCTCTGCCCTCAGGAGAAAATTACACAACTCCTTTGTTCTGACTTGATTAAATACATTTCTTCCAGCAGCACCCCTGTTCTTGCTTCTTTGCACTATGTTTAATTTCTTCAACACAGTCTTTCACACATTCACAAACACACACACACACACACACAATTCTCTGCCAGAAGAGCTGAACAGTTAAAGTAAAACTCAAGGCTTAACCACCGATCCAGCTTGCTGAACTTTCTGCTCTATCGACACTTCTGCTGAGATTAAATAAAGCCCGGCTCCTTCCTCTCCCACTCACTCCATCACTACCCCTACTTCCTCCCCTACTCTCTTTTTTCCATTCCCTCCTCTGCACCCTCATACCTATTTTCCATACTACTGCTCGCGTGCCCTTTCATATGCATTCAGGATTATCATCAAACTGTGATTCTGTTTGTGTGTATGTGTATGCATGAGCCTGTGTGTGAGTGTGTACTTACTCATGTGCTTGCATGTGTGGGAATGCCTACTGAGATTACCATTTATCTCTCTACTGATCACATCCGTGCCGAGGAATCCAGCAGAGGCATAAGAGAGGCGGTACAAAAAAATTATGCCAGCAGTGATTACATGAGCTCGCTCAGTTCGCACTTTATTGCTACTCCTTTCCTCCATCACAAACCTCTCCTCATTCCGTGCAGTTGTTGGGGTTTCTCACGAGAAGATGATTTGCTGTATTACGAAGGATTGCTGACTTCCCATCTTTGTTTTTTTGTTGGCTTTTTAAACAAACCAGGGTACTGTGCTGGAGTATATGTGTATGCTTGAGATGTCTGACGATTTGTCACACAAACAAGGCATTTATAAGATAAGAGATGATTGCTGTGAGGAAATTACGTAATTACACCGGCAAGTAATGGCAGTGCAAAACAAAAGAGTAGGGAGTAAGAATTGTATACATGAATCAGGTTGAGCACATGTTTGTCGCTAATGAAATACATGTGGCTCTATAGAATTTGTCTATCCCACAACCCAGTACTCTACCTACAGTCAGAAACAAATTAAAAGCATAGTTTAGAGCTGTGCAATTAATCAAATTTCAAATTACGATTTTGGCTTGCAACGATTATGAAAACAAGACAATCAACATAAAATTATTATTATGCCACATTCCATTTTGCAATGATGCGCTTGTGTTATAAATCCAGCGCACCCCTTTCCTTTACATCGGTGCATTTACTATGCTTTGTGGGTGTGACTTTTTTTGTCGTGTCATCACCATTCATATCTATACAACTAATGTGTTTATGATTAAATTGTTCTTCATAGAACTAGCCTTTTAATTTAGCTCTCAAAGTGCACCAGCTTGATGCATTTAACTTAAAAATGTAGGCTGCACTATTTTTCCAATACAATACCAATCTAATACTATTTTCCTCTGTTACATCTACGTCTTAGTTTTTAATAAGCAATAGAAATGCATTGCTAAAGATAGGAAACTATAAATGTGATGCAAATTAAATATTCTCCTCCACTATACCAGCAATGAATTTCCTAGTGATTGAGCCACGAGGCAGTTTAGGCTGAAGCGCTGTTTTTTTTGATTGACAAGCTTGGTCTACCCAAGTATGCTTGTTATTAAGTATTTTTAAGCCCACATGTTGCCTTTATTAAATAACATGGAGTTAAGAGCTGACTGGAAATAAGAGGAGAGGACGTGGGGATGGTTATAGAGTACGATCTAGACCTGCTCTATATGAAAAGCGTGTCGAGATAACTTCTGTTATGATTTAACGCTATATAAAAATACATTTAATTGAACTGAAAGGTTCCCTGGACTTGAACTGGGAACATTATGTTTACATGGTCAACATTAGGCCTCATTAAAAGAATTACAATACCAGTACACTTAAAGTGATACCTTTACCAATAAAGTATACCAATAGTTTACCAATATCAATAGAGTACTAGATTACAGTATTATTTGATACCTTTCAAAAATGTATGCCACTTTCTGTGTTATTTTAACCCAAACCACAATCTTTTCCTAAACCTAACTAAGTAGTTTTTGTCACGTATCTTCCGTACTTAAGTTACGCCATTTCTGGTGTTATTTTCACCCCAACTAAGTCGTTTTTTTTGCCTAAACCTAACCAAGTTGTTTCCTGTGAGGACGGAAGTTTGAAATGTGTGTCTTGTGTTGTTGGACATACATATGAAAACGCACGAAAAATGAGGAATAACCTTTCATAAAATGGCATGCGAACCGTTGTATAAGGATACGTTGCCACAGGCTGTATGGGTTGTAGCTGCTGCAGTAGTGGGCCAATCACACGTTCCATTAAATCGAAGAACGCTTGCGGTGATTGGCTGCGAGCAAAATCAGACAAATAGTCTTATTTTACTATAGGTCTGGGTGCAAAAAGGATCGATTGCAGGTATTTGTTTGACTGGAGAAGTTTACTACTTGATACTGGGTTATTTCGGTCGATACCTTAAAGGTATTGAGTACTGATACCCAGCCCTAGTCAGCATCTTAATCTCCTAGCCCACCTAGACGTCGCTATGTTGCTACTTTTTTGTACACACAAGAATTTGCAGTAGGGGTGGTGGGACTTACAATTCCTGTCAAATCAAAGCACTGATTTCCCTTCTCTCCATGTGCATTGTGCTGAGAATAATGTCCATGTACAAGAAGTACAGAGTGAACAAGTGAATATTTAATGCACCTTGAATTAAATTAGCTTTGTAAAACACTCCTGGTTACCCTGTTGCTCTGGTGTTGAGGATAGACCCTGGATATTAAACAAAGAGCAAACCAGAAACTGTCACTTTATCACTGCTGACACACCACTTATCTCTCCTCACACCGTAGTGCAGTCATTTTGCAGTGATTTACTCCAAACTGCCTCAGATGGAAAACAAAATAAACTTTAAAAAAGGAATGAAACCATCTGCTGGATGAAAATACAAAGCAATTTTGTGTTAATGGAACCTTATGAGGTGATCACTTAAAAACAAAGCAAAAGTCCATCAGCAACAGAGACCATTTTTATTGTATTAGGTAGATGTTTAGTGCTCTGGCTAGTATGGTCAGCATGTTGTTAATTGACATGACATAGGTTCTCAAAACCTCTACAATCAGCTCAGGTCAAAGAGATGTCATCTCCGCCTCTTCATTCATTCTTCTCCGCTTTTCTGGGCCCACTCCTCCTCCGTAATAAAGACCTCTGTCTGAGCCGGTTTAGGGGAGGGTGAAAGTCTGTGGGCTCAGGGTAAGCACAGGGAGGATTTCCTGCTCTCTCTGTCAAGCTGCAGGGTTATGTAGGGTTATGGGAGTATTATGGAGGGGAGAAAAGGACTTAGCAATGGCGGCTCCCAATAGTTCTCATCATAGAATATATGACTGGAAGGAAGGAAGACATTAACAGGCAACTTATAAGTGTTTTCTGATCTGATGACATCATTTGTCAGTGAAACGCAACAAATAAGGTTTAGGTACAAAAATAACTTGGTTAGGGTCAGGGAAAGATCATGTTTTGGGTTAAAATAACAACTTAGTCAAGGTTGAGGAATGATTATCAAAGGCGGTTGGACTCTTATTGACTGTTGGTGGGAAACAGGAAGCAAACCATTGTCTCTTATGTCAAAGTTCACCCGATTTGACTGTTGTCAGACCATTAAATAGCCGTTAACGGCCTCTATAAGCACAATAGATGTGGGTCAATAGGGGCCTGCTAAACTCAAAACAACACGTCTTAACACGTTGTGAAACTGAATGAAACATTACGTTTTGTACACAAACAAAAAGGCTTCTTTTGGTTTAGGAAACAATACTACAACTTCTTTAGCTTTAGGCAACAAAACCACTCAGTAAAGTTTAGGGGAAAACATTGTGTTTTGGCTTAAAATAACTACGCTTGAAAAGTGAAACTTAATGATTGTGAACACAAAGCCAGCTACACGTTCTTGATTCTCCAGGGTGAAAACCCTATGTTTTGTGTCCCATTCATTGAACCCAACCTCCACCCATATGGTATATAACATATGTCTATACTACAGCGCCTGACTTCTGCTTCTGCTCCTGTCATAATTAATCGGTGATCTACCATGTGAGTAGATTATAAAACCTTTTATTGGGGAGCGCCGCTGTAGCTCACCTGGTAGAGCAGGCACCCCATGTACCAAGGCTGAGTCCTTACCGCAGCGGCCTGGGGCTTGAATCCGATTAGTTGCCCTTTGCCGCATTTCATCCCCTCTCTCTCCTCCTTTCAATACTATCTTTGACTATCAATAAAAAAAAGGCTTAAAAGCTCCAAAAAAATGATCTTTAAAAACAATAAACTGCTATTGGGTGTAGTAGGCCCCTATTGACCCACATCTATGGTTCAAATAGTGACCAATAACGCCCACCCAACCCCTCCCCCCTCTGCAGACTTTGTGGCTCTTTAACAGTGTCACTTCTCAATGGCATGATGCTGTTGTTTTCCTTGAGAGGACAGCCCCTCAACAAATAAGGTGTCAGTGTGGAGGACATAAGATGTTGCATAACTGATATTCTTGTACTATATTGCACATGTTGCCATTGCTGTAGTAAAACCATTAACAATGTCTACATATGGTGATTGCCCTGTGATTCCCAGCCCTAGTTCTTATGCATTCTCTCATTGTGCTGACCTCCAGCATGTGAAAAAAGCGTGAAATTAAACAATTCCCCCGTGACGCAGACCCCTGGAGGCCCCTGCATCTGACTTTGGAAACCTCTGGTCGAGTGAACAGTGCGCTTTCACTCCAGCCGGGATGGCTGTGTGTCTTCAAGCAGGCTGTTGCGAAAGAGTGTAAAGCGGAGCGAGCCTTTCCAGCCTCCCTGACAGGCTGAGCAGCCATGTGGAAAAAGAGCTGTGTTTGCTACAGACTTCCGCTGCTTCACTACAGGGCTGCATAGTAATCTGTGTGCTTGGCCTTGCTGTGACCTACAGTTCCACCCTGAGACCCTGGAAAACCTTGTTTAAACTAATGTTACTCTGCAAGGCTCTTTAACCCATTCATTTCGTACATCTAATGCCACTTAACATTCTCAAACGACAAGTAGATAAAGCCACCTCTTTGCTAGATAAAAAGCGCAGACCCATAATGCTACTGCTCCATTTCCACAGCTAGAACATTACAGTGTTCTTTACATTTCTCCAGATGCTTATGTTCCTGTAGTCTCTGCTGAAGCTCAGTATCCTGGTGGATTTATTAAAGTACAGTGTGCATGGATTATAACTATAACACATGCTGTGTCAAAAGCAGTTTCATTATTCCCCTTTCAGTTTGACTTTTGTAAATTTCCCACAGCTACAATCATAGAAATAGAATAGGAGTAGAACGGACATTTAACGGTTTTCCATGGCCATTTGACTAGTACAAAGGAAAATGGCGATTGGTGTTGGTTGTTATGGTGACAGCCGAATACAAGTCAGCTTGTCTTTCTCCGAATTATGAAGCTAGCTAACTAGCCAGCTGTCCGCTAATTAGCTAGATAGCTAATTCCACCATGCATTAAAGCTACACTGATTACAGAAAATGAACCAAACAAAGTTGTCACTCATCTGACTGCAGTAATGTGCTGCCTTACGCTGTGACCAGAGTGTGGGGATGAAGGGGAAAATGTTACTAATTTACTCTGGCTCTCTTTGCTTAGTTTATACTAGGGCTGTCAAACGATTGAAATATTTATTCGCAATTAATCGCATGATTGTCCATGATTAATCGCGATTTATCGCAACTTAATCGCATATTTTTTTGTCTGTTCAAAATGTACCTTAAAGGGAGATTTGTCAAGTATTTAATACTCTTATCAACATGGGAGTGGACAAATATGCTTGATTTATGCACATGTATATATATATATATATATATATTTATTATTGGAAATCAATTTACAAGACAGAACAATGACAAATATTGTCCAGAAACCCTCACAGCATTTAGCATAAAACAATATGCTCAAATCATAACATGGCAAACTCAAGCCCAACAGGAAACTTGACTATCACTTGCCCAAAACTGCATGTGATTATCATAAAGTGTCTGTAAAGGGGAGACTCGTGGAGCCCCTTTGAAAATGACCATGCCAGTTTTTCCTCACAAGTTTGGAGCATTATTTAGCCTCCTTCCCGACAAGCTAGTATGACATAGTATAGTATAGTATGATATGGTACTATTGCATTTCTTTGAGCCCGCCACAACCTTGCGTCAATGTGTTAAAGAAATTAGTGGCGTTAAAACAAATTTACGTTAGCGCGTTATTATTGCGTTAACTTTGACGGCTCTAGTTTATACGGGAGTTAGCCCGCTACAATGGTTGTAATGGCAACGGTACACATGAAAATGGCCGCTGCTCTGACCATCCTGCTTCATTGATTTGAATGGGAATGTCTGTTTTACTCCTATTCTATTTCTATGGCTACTATACACAGCAAACTTTCTGTCTCTTCTGCAGAAAGTATCTCCTTGTCACAGCTAATGTTTAGTAACACCTGAACCTATGGAAATTGTCTCCATTTAATGGACCAAGTTAACATTCTCTACCAATGCAGTCACCTCACTGTGCCCCAGTGGCCTGTAAAGTTGCCCAATCCTACGATAATGATGCAGGAGAGAGAGGACTGTATTTCCACTGTGGCTTAGCAGAGCATGGTGAGCTATAGGGATGAGCACAGACCAACAGCTCTCCTGCTGCACAAGCAAACGCTTCCTCAGTTCACCCTTTGTTTAGATCAGGTCCCTGGTTCCCCATTAAGTCTGTTTACTTACTGCAGTCAGAAATGTGTGTGTGCATGTGCGTGTGTGTGTGTCTGGGACTGTGTATGTGTTCACGACACATGCTAGCCCATTCAATGCCACAGCACAGATTGCATTATGTTTAGGTGACAAGTTACCCTAAGATTCATGTTAACATTTTCTCTGTGTCTCCTCTCTGATTCTCATTTGACTTTACACACAGCAAATGTTTGGCTCTGGGCATTTTGTTGCTCTTAATTTTCTTTGGACTCCGGTAAGGGCAGCATGCAATGCAAAGAGGAAAATAGCTGACAAGAAGTCAAGACTGCTACATTTTAATGGCAAATAATATAGCATGTTTTTGGTCAGGGTGGGAATCTTTGGGAATGTCATCATTCTGAGTATTAGTGTCACAATGTCATTCAGAATTGATTCTCGATTCAAAACCGAACACCTTTAAACCGTTTGCCTAACCATTCACTCACACTCATGTCCTTTGTCCACTGGACTGGGCAGTTTTAAAGGTACAGTATGTAGGATTTGGCGGCATCTAGCGGTGTGGTTACAGATTGCAAACAACTGAGTATCCCTCCGCTTACTCCTCCCTTTCCAAAACTGCGGTAACGTGAGCCACCGAGTGCAAAACCGTGGTAAAGCTGTTTTCAGTTTTTAGGAGACAAAGTTGGACTGGGGCATGGCAGCGTCGGGCAACACGTGCAACCCATGCACCTTACAACTCTGTCAGGGATGGGTTGGTGCCCAGGTGAGGCAAGTTAACTTGTAAGATAATTTTTCCTCTTCACTGCTGTGATATTTTTCAAAATGTTAGAATCAGATTTGAGCTGGAGTACAAGACCTGTAGGGAAATATCACTGTTGCAAGAGTTTGGCTTTGGACCAGACTCGTACTTAAAACTTAAACTGTATCTTGTGCATTGGACAGACGCTGCTTCAGGCTACACCTGTCCTCCAAGTCAAGTGAATTTTATTTATACAGCCACACAAATCACAAATCACAAATTGGCCTCAAAGGGCCCCACCTACATCCTTCCCTTGTTCCTACTCTTGCGTACTGAGTACAGAATTGGCTTTAACTAAAAATACTCAAGTAATAGAGCATATCAAAAATTAATTAATTATCAAGAAAAGTAATTGCATACATAATAACATGCATTTTAGTTTACCTTTGATTTATTTATTGTGTTTAGAAGTATTTCTGCCTCACCTGATAGTGTAGCTTTATCAAACATGTGGGGCTTTTAAAGAACTGTTGGTTGGTCACAGAGGATCAATTGGCTGGACTCGCCTTACTTGGCTGAAAATAACTTTGGCTCACTCTGCAAATGCTGCAAGCACATTGTCATTATAAAAGTAACAGTTTGTCTGTTGGCCATTGCCAGAAAGACTGGTCAGAGCAATTGCTGTGATAATTAATGTTTTAATACAGTTCTGAGAGCATTAAGAGATTTGGCGATTACTGCAGAGAATGTTTCCCTTGATTTTGTTTTTTGCTTTTAGAGACTCGGGGTAGAGGCTTCTGTTTGGGGTTGTGAAAGCAGAAATACTGTACCTGGCAAAACATTCAAACACATACCTCATGGAGGTGGACTAAAGCTTGACATAGCACAAATTAACAGAGTCAGATTTCAGCAACTCACACAGGAACAGGCTATATGGTGATTATTGTATTCCACAACGGCTTTATTGTAAACCATTAAATGAACACTGTGGGCTGTAGCCAATAATAAGATAAAGAAGAAATGCTGCTCCTAGTGTAGCTCACAGTTTCAAAGCCCAACAACAAGGCAGTATTGACTGCTATCATGATAAAGGATGCTCTAGGAGGCTACATGAATATTGCCATAGCACACTATAATGAAATGTCATCATCTCCCCATGTGTTGTATTGTTATTAACCAGCAATTAACAAATACTTTGTGCACCATGTCCCTCCTCCTTTGCAACATGACTTTCTGTCTCCCAGAGCAGCATTATTGTACAAGCAGCAGAAGGCACTGGCTAACCCTTTATATTGTATCTTTACTGTTTATATCATTTCCTTTCCATACAATTTTCTTGAGTCCTTGTTAAATGTCTTTCTACTAGTCTGTGATATTGCTGATACATTAAAGTTAGCATGTTTGGGTACTCTGGTTTAGGGTTGTAACGGTATATCAAGGTCATACTGTGTACATTTGCTTATCTACGGTATTGAAAAAAGCTGATGTAAGAAGTGAGGGAGTGTGTGAGTTGAAGATACAGACCGGAGCAGCCTGGCTGTTCTGTCACACCCCTATAGTATATGTTCATTATTAATAATCAAAGGACATTATTTTAAAAGTTCACAGCTGACATTATTTTTCATTTAGTAGTTAATTTAGCAGGCTATGGTGCTGCTAAAATGTAGTATAACATTTTATAGTTACATACTGTTTTTCAGGTTTACAATTCTGTTTATTATAATTCTGTTCTCATTCCTGTAAGGGTCATAGTAACTGATAATAATAATAATATTAGTGTGATACTGTAATACCTTGAAACTGTGATATTTTCTGAGGCAGTTATCATATTGTGAAAAACTCATATCCTTACAGCCCTACTCTGATTAAAGGTTTAGAACTGCTGTAACTGAAAGGTTACACATTCGGCATGAAAGAAGTAACAATCAGTACAAGGGTCAGAGTTTGACCAATTTTTCCGTATTATTATTTTAAGGGATATCATTATTATTCCACCACCCGAAGAGACAAAAAGAGAAGTGAAACCTGCTGCAATTTTCGTGATAAAATATGGCAATTGAAGAAAGTTGTTTGATGGGTATTGCTGGCTGCAATCTTTGCGTTTTTTATTTGGGTTGAGAGGCATTCTTCTCATTTTGCATATCAAAGGCACAGCGTCTGATGTTCAGGATATAGTGAAATATTTACCTGTGATGCATGGAGGACAGTACTTCTTGATTCAGCAACTCTCCATCTAAAGCTTCCACAATATGTCTGTTTTGATCTCTCTTTCTCTTTCTCTCTCTGTGTGCCCCCCCACCCACCTCTCTTTTGTTGAAAAAGACATTTTATCAAGTGTGTCATTATCATGTTCATTATTTTACCCCTATAACCTCTTTTGTTATGCGCCTTTTCTGTGGAAATGATAATGATCTGTAGTTAAATTGGCATTGGGTGAATGTTAGTAGTTGTTCAAAGGATGAGGAGAGCAGCATGAGGTAGTGACAGTCCTAGCTTTAGGCTGCATAGGAACACTTCACAGGGACAGCGCCTGACAAACTCAACAGATGTTGATATAAACAGACACCTGCAGGTTTAAGCACATGCATGGACTAACAAGACACTTAAGTCACTACAATCACTCTTTAAACTAGGGCTGTCCTCGACCAAAGAAATTCTTAGTTGACTAACACTCGTACAATTTTGTTGATTAATCGATTAGTTGATTTAATCGACAGATCTGTAAAACTGAGTTTCCCCACAAAGAATCACAAAAGCACCACTTTTTTTTGTGTTGACTGGAGATTTGCTCATAAGTTTCTTTGAAAGAAGTCATTCAGCATGAATAAAAGCAAAAAAAATGACTAATCGACTAAAGAAATCTTAGTCGACTAAGACCAAAGCAGCCGATTAGTCGACTAAGAGGGGGCAGTCCTTCTTTAAACCTTAACCCTATACTTAAACTATAATTAAATGCTGTTATTAACCTCAAAGCTAAAACCTAAACTACCAGAAAAGCTGCAACAAAATCATTGTGAGGCACAGTAGTCACACCAAAACTCAGCTAGATCTTGTTGCTTTTTGTTCCATCTTGTTATCAACAGTCAATCTTTGCCCACACTTAGCAGACTGACTGTGGAGCCCCTTCCTGAAGATTTAAAAATGTGTGCATGTAAAGTATACTAGTAACTTTACTTTGATCTGACACAAATGCACAAATATCACTTTGTAGTCTACACACAGCAGCTCATGTGCTGCCCCATCCTCCCCTCCTACAGTACATCTGTAGAAAGATAGACCCCCCCACAGCTACAGTTAAAACAGTCCTTGCCTCGAACATAGTATACACACAACCACTTGCAGACACACATTACTTCTTAACAGCCTATTATATACACTCACCATTCACTTCTCCTGGGAGCCTGGAGGGACAATTGAGTGAGATTCAACTCTTCTTTGTTTGGGGAGAGGGAGACACACCTTGCGGAGAGCCGCAAAGTACTGAGTGCACTTTTCTAGTTACCATTGTGTTCTTTCTCCATTTCCTTCCCACATAATTATACTCACGGTGAGAGAATTGCACAGTAGAGGCTGTGTAAACTGAGAAACTTAACCATTCACCTGCATGTAAGTTTTAACCTTAGAAACACAAAAAAGTCAGCATAAACAGCAGTTTAAATAATAGTGAGACATGGATTTCAGTGTTAGAATGCATGCAGGGAAAGGTGAGACAGGGTTTGGAAACACACAGTCAGACAGCTGTAAATGAGGAAGGGCAGAAAGTCTGCATTGAGATCAGAGACCAGCGAGGTACTTTTCTCTACTGTCTCATTTTATCTGCATATTTTACTACTGTCTGTAATTCTTTGTAGCAGTACAGCAGCTTCCTTCTCAAAAGGCTAGACTACAAATCATGCTTTTCAGATCATTCCTTGTGCCCTCTCACTTTTATCAATTTTCCATTAAAGACAAGCAAAAGTGCAACTGTTACATACATTTTTTTTTATTGTAGGGCGGTCAATTGATTAAAACACTCAATTGCGATTGATCACGTGTTTTTATCTGTTCAAAATGGCTCTTAAAGTGAGATTTGTCATTTGTCTTATTAACATGGGCAAATATGCTTGTTTTATGCAAATTTATGTATATATTTATTATTTGAAATCAATTAACAACACAAAACAATAACAAATATTGTCCAGAAACCCTCACAGGTACTGCATTTTGCATAAAAAATATGCTCACATCATAACATGGCAAACTGCAGCCCAACAGGCAACAACAGCTGTCAGTGTGTCAGTGTGCTGACTTGACTATGACTTGCCCCAAACTGCATGTGATTAACATAAAGTGGGCATGTCTGTAAAACTCCTGGGTACCCATAGAACCGATTTTCATTCACATATCTTGAGGTCAGAGGTCAAGAGACCCCTTTGAAAATGGCCATGACAGTTTTTCCTCACCAAAATTTAACGTAAATTTGGAGCGTTGTTTAGCCTCCTTCTCAATAAGCTAGTATGACATGGCAGGTACCAATGGATTCCTTAGGTGGTTTAGTTTCATGATACCAGTATCTTCACTCTAGCTTTAAAATATTGTGTGAACTTTGACAGCACTACTTCATTGCTATACACGTCATTGTTCCATCATGTTCTCGTTATGTGCCTTACATACAGAAATCCCCCGCTGACAGTGACGGCACACAAAAATAGAGGTGCGAGACAAAATGGAGATCACTGCGAGGGGATTGAGAGAGGGGGTGGCATATTGATTTAAAAGTGTTAACTAATGAGGAACAAGCATGGCTGATGAAAGATGTAAATAGCTTGTTGTTCAATTTGCCGACACACTTTCTCCCGTGCAGGTTTACCCCCTCCTCCCACTACAGTCCGAACGCACACGAATACACACAAAATGCAGGGAGAGTGTGAATAATTTAGTGCTAATGGAGGGATAAATAATCCCCTCATTTGCATCGGGGGTAATTGATTCACGGGAATAGTTTGCCCCTCCACCTCATCCCTCCGTACTTTTACACCCCACCCCCCCCTCTCTCTCTTCCCCACCTTCATCCTCTCTTAGTCCTTCTCCTCATCATTCCCACATTCTGTCTATCCACAGACTGCTTTCTCCCCGGGGCATTTGTGTGTTCCATTACTGCTCACCCTGCCCATGACAGCTACTATTAACCTTGGAAGTGTACGTGTGTTTGTGTGCGTTTTTCTCAGTGTGTGTGTGTGTGTATTGGAGAGTGCGCTTGAGCAACAGATAGAGTGAGACAGTGTGTGGGTGCATATGGTTCGTCAGCGTACACTTCTGTGCGTGCAAGACAAATGAATTAAAGAGGAGAGTAAGACAGCTTGTTTGGAGATATGTTTTTGCATGTGTTCCTACGCTGTGTGTGTGTGTGTGTGTGTGTAAACAGGTGGGACATATTAAAACAGCCGCAGGCTATAGAATTGACTGTTGCTCTGCAAATAAGGAGAGGAGGTCACGGACAACAACTCTCATATCCACAGACCCCCTGCCATACTAAATAGCTCTCCACCCTCTCACTTCCCCTCTATCTCCCGCTCTGTTTTCTCTCTTGTTTCACAAACACACACATTATCCCTCTCTTCCCCTCTTCTCATCAGGTTTCTCTTTATACATCACTCTCTTTCTCGCTGTCTGTCCCTCTCTCTCTCTCTCTCCCCTCTTTCACTCTATTCCACCTTCCACTCGAGCCAACTCCCCGTAATGAAACTCTAATGGTCTGCCATTCGTTTCCGCTCTTTGCTTAGTGAGGTGATGCAGCAAGGGCTAATGGTCCTATTTGTGTGTGTGTGTGTGTGTGTGTGTCCAGGACTATATCACAGATAGGGAGACAGTGGTATCATCAGCCTATGGGCCCTATAACATTTTGCTGCAGTGGCCAGGTGCCCCCCATAACTCTAACTAATGTCTCAATACCATCCTATTTACTGCTGTGAGGTAGATGTAAGTGTGAGTGCGGTGTGTATGCGTGTGTGTGTGTGTGTGTGTGTGTGTGTGTGTGTTTGTGTTAAGGAGAGAGAGATGATCCTTGGGGAGAGCAGATAGATGGAATAATGCATGTTTTGAATATTATTACTATGCAGAATCTGGATGGAATATTGGGAGGCATTCAAGCACTGATGGGACTCGGTAATGGCAGCGGCGTCTGGGACTGGACGCACACACACACACACACACACGCACACATACACACAGAGACACACACTCACTCAAACATGGACACACACTTTCTATGAGAAGCTGACAAGCGTAAATGACTTAGATTAATGATGTTGCAAACATTGAGGAAATACAGGTGGTTCATTTTCTTCAAACTCGTGTTTCTGTTTTCTCATTTGATGATGCGGCTCTGTACACCTTCACTGCCGCGTATGTTCATGTGTGTGCACGCACGCGCCTATGTGTGACCCATCACACTGGTTTTGATTATCAATGATAGGCAGTGTAATGAGGTGCCATAAAATCAGATTAATTTGAAGCTGGGCGAGAAACCGCTGCCAGATGCTCCCTGCCAGCTTTTTCCCTCTCTCTCTCTCTCTCTCTCTCTCTCCACCTATCTCACTCTCTCTCACACACACACATGCAAGGCTTTGATGCTGAGAGCAGAGGTGGGGAGGATATGTGGTCTTTTGTCTCAGTACATCTCCAGTGTATATGCATATCTGCGTCAGCTCCTGCGAAGGTAAACACAACTCCATCTCCGTGACTAGATCAATACTTCCCCCCTCGTTCTCCTTCTCTCCTTCTGCACACATTTCCCACTTGCTCCCCGTTTGTGTGAGCGAGATAATGGCCCACCAACAGAACAAAGTTGATTTGTGTGACTGAGTTTACAAAAGATTTTCACAATTTTTAGAATTAAAAGCACTTGATTGTTATATTTTGTTACTGTGCGCATCATCTCTTCCACATCCGGTAATGTGGCGCTCACCCATTTGTATATTTAGAGGAGGGAAATGAAAAGACACGATTGGACTCTTTTCTGTACTTGTTATACGCTGCCAGTTGGTGTTTTGCTCATGCATATCTTTGTAAACACCTCAAACAACTGGGTACCCAAGAGATAAGTGCTTGTAAATTGCATGACAGTAGCATGGGTGCCAATTTTACTCCACTTTTCTTTCCACTTTCTGTGACATCTTGCAGTATTTGAGAAACTGCGTGTTTTTTCGGGGGCATGTTGTGTGCCAGAATGTGTCACAGCTACAGAAACAAACCTCACATGGAGGGGCTGTGTTTTCAGCCGGTTGCTGCTGGGGTAGCAGGTTACTTAAAGGGAGATGTGGCTAAACTAATCCAGGCTAACATGCTGTTATTAGACTAAAACTATCCTGTTAATTCTCCTCCAGCTAATTTGATTCTTTGAACACAGTAAAAAGATTTGATTTGTTCATCTAAGATGAAGTTGTATTGAGTAACAGTGCACTCTTGAGATAAAGGCAACATAAGAGTTGAAGCCATGATTGCTGATCCTGTGATTGCAGGTATATGAGGTAGGCGTGTAGGCAAACCTCCCCTGGGATGGAAATAGACATAAGTCTCATGTTACTAGTCTTATGGTGTTTTATACTGTGCTCCATAATGTTTCTGGTTTCCACACTGGTCCACATTATAGTTGTTATACAATTAGCTATAGAGTAATGTTTTCATTATTAAGCAGACATAAATGGCTAAACATCAGCAAAGACTGTGTGGTAAATAATTTACCTTTAGGCTTCATCCAATGTCACATACTGTGCACTACACATACTCAATAGGTGTACTATCATTCAACATACAGTAGTATGTATCTCACGGCACTGAGCAGTAATTTACTTTCTTCTATTCTACACTTCCTGAGAGCCTCTTTGCCGGTTGGAGATGTGTAACCATGGTCACCCGTGCCAACCTCATGTGAGCAAAACGACGGTTTGTGAGAATCAAGGTCGGAATTAATTTAAAATATATAATATACCCACTAAAGTGAAAACTTATACTTACAGTTAAATTGAAGCATTATTGGTGTTCCAGAGCTGTCCGTCAACATCTGTTATGAATGTTGTCGTCACTACCGCATTGCATTTTGGGATATTAATGCCGACCGTAGTGTCCAGCGTTGCGTACTGTAATATATCACCGGAAAATGAATGCAATTTGCGTACTCTTGGTTCCAGACTAAGGTTTCGGACATACTAAAATATCTCACATACTGTTTTAGCGTACTGAACAGTATGTTAGTTGGGAATTTCGGATGCAACCCTGGTTTGTACATTGTCCCTCCCATAGACTGTATATAAGAAGTGGACGTCATCACTTTGACATTACTCATTGTTTTGTGGACTACCATTTTGAGCCTTTGCCATCTTGTTTTTTTGCAACCAGAAGTGACACAAGAGAGTAGAGCTAAGCACAACCGAACTACAATTAACTATTATTACAATTAACTGGTAACAATGCCGTGGTTGCGACCTGTCAATCACAAGGTAGCCACACCCTAAAGCATCCCCTGCTTTATGGTCTATTTGACTCTAAATGGGACCATCATTTACTAAATGAACATCATGCTGTATTGAAGAAGACTTGAAACTAGTGATTGAGACCATAAACTCATGTTTACAATGTTTACTGAGGTAATAAATCAAGTGAGAAGTAGGCTCATTTTCTCATAGACTTCTATACAATCAGACTTCTTTTTGCAACCAGAGGAGTTGCTCCTGTTGGTTTTTAGAAAGAATGCAAGTTTAAGGCACTTCTGCATTGGCTTCACTTTTCAGATCAGATCTCACTGCGTGTGTGTCTCGATCATTCACTGTCCCTCAGGTTGCAGCATGTTGATGTATTGAGCAGCAATATATCCCCTCCCCCTCTCAGACACACAGCTAGCTGCTTCTTCCACTCTGTCTATCTGGTTGCCTGTAAGCTCCTCTCAGTATTCAGCCGTGCTATAGCATGGACTAAATGAAGGAAAAGGTCAATTGCTGTTGTCAAGTAAACCCTTATCTGGATTTATGACAATTGTCTGGCAGAGAGGGGATATGCGATATTCTGCCCTCTGCATACATTGCCTCCTTGTCCAATTAACCACACACTTTAGCATGCTCGCATAAACACAAATATCCACACATGCAATAACACACTCTCCCTTTCTCTGCCTCTCCTTCTCTTTTTGTCTGTCTCGCATACATAACCCCGCCTAATTAATGCAGGAACCTGCTGGAATCCGAGAGCCGACCTGAAAAGAACTCTCCTCTTTCCACTCTTCGCCTCTTTCTGTCTGCTCTTTCTTTTCCTTTTTTACCAATTTTTTAAATATGGGTTGACAGAAAGTGCAGCTACCTGTAACCTCAGCCAACAAATCTAAATCTTGCATAAAGCTACCGTGAGCCAGATATTAGTTGTCTCCTTCTTCTTCTTCTGCTGCTGCTTTTCATCGAAGAGGAGGCCTGTCCATTAATGCTCGTTTGCATGCATGATTCTGTGCATGTGTGTTTTTTTCTTCGTGCGTGAGTCTTGGAGTAAGTGTGTATTTCTGTTCATACTCTTGTACCGCCAAGCTTCCCTCTGCTAGCCCCAGCAGTCTCCATTCTGCAGACTACATTATTGAGCTAGACATTTTTGTCCTTATATGGACAGACATTCCTCCTTCATCTGGCTCTATTCTTTTATCACATTTCCCTGTCAGGACTCGTGCGTGTCTCTATTCCATAGGTGTGTGTACTTGCGTAATACAGCCATGTCTCTAGGCTTGCGTGCACGCTTGGGGGTACTTTTGATCACAGGTGGAGGAAGTACTGAGATCTTTTACTTAAGTAAAAGTAACAATATTAAGGCTACTGTCGATTAATCTGTTGATTATTTTCTTGAATAATCGATTAGTTGTTTGATCTATAAAATGTCAAAAAATGGTGTAAAATGGCGATCAGTGTTTCTCAAAGCTCAAGATGACGTCCTCAAATGTCTTGTTTTGTCCACAACTTAAAGATATTCAGTTTACCGTCATAGAGGAGTAAAGAAAACAGGAAATAATCCCATTTCAGAAGCTGGAATCAGAGAATGTTTTTTAAAAATTACTCAAACCGATTGATCGATTATCAAAATAGTTGGCGAATAATTTAATAGTTGACAACTAATCAATTAATTGATTAATCGTTGCAGCTCTTAGCAATACCACAGTGTAAAAATACTCTGATACAAGTCATGCATTCCCAGTTTGACTTGAGTAAAAGTACAAACGTTTTAACATCACAATATACTTAAAGTATCAAAAGTAAAAGTTTTGTATTCACTTTAATACTGCAGCTGGTGAAGGTGAGGTTAATTTGAATTTCTTTTATATACTGCTGGGTAGCTTGTAAATATTCACTCAGGATTGAGTCTTATCTTTATCTCTAATAATACATCATCATTTATTTGTTTGTATTATTAAACATCTGCAAAGTAATTAAAGATATTAAAGTAAGGTAGTAAAAAATGCAATATTGTCCACTGAATTGTGGTGGACTAAACTAGTCCACTACTAAAAGGTAGAAAATGGAAATAATCAGGTAAAGTACAAGTATCTCAAAATAATACATAAGTACAGTACTTGAGTGAATGTACTTAGTTACGTCCCACCATGGCTTTGATAAAGCTTTATGAGGTGTGTGCACGTGTCCTTGACTGTGCATGCCTCAGTGTTTGCGTGTGTGTCTGTCAGCAGGGTGATTCTTAAATCTTATTCTCCTGCCATCATCTATCTGATTATATGATCCAAAGGGCAGAGATTCTCCCTCACCTCCAGCTTGCACCGTAATGAAAAAAGCTCAGATTATGAAAATAACTCCCTCCCGCTGCCACCGACACACATCGGGAGCGAACGGGAGGGCCTTGATTTCTCTGTTCCCTGCTCAGTTTCCTGTGCAGACTGTGCGAGTGGCCTGGAGGTCTGGTTAAAGATAGAGATGGAGATGGCAAACACATCGAAATTAGATCGGCATGATTAGATGCTGCTCTCGACTTCCACAACGTTATTGAAGAACTCCTCTGACTGACACTTTCACTCACTTCAGTTTGGCGAGATGAAGATGGAAGTGAATGATTACAGAGCTAGGAGAACAGAGAACTCAAGAAAATAGAAGCTCACTCATTGCTACCAGTATTAAGTGAGGGATACAAATTATAGATACCTTTTCTATAAAACCGCCCTTAAAGTTGAATTCAGTTTTATTTTGTTGTGCAACGGTCTGTTGACATGCTGTACCGGACCGTTCTACTGTACATACGTCTGTTCAAACTGGAGTAATAGGTTACATACTGTCATATCGTAGCTGATTTACATTTTGATATTGTTTTATATATCATTGTTACATCCCTTCTACCTATCATTCCCCCATTGGTCTATTATTTATTCTGTGTACTGTATGTTGTGCTACTGGTATTCACTGTGTGCGATAGAGATACAATTAAATCTAATCTACCGTTAATTCTCATGCATGGAGCATGCACAAATAAAGGCTGATCAGGAATAGAATAATAATAATAATAATAAAAAATAAATAAAAAAAACTCATTGAGTGGGGTGAAATGACCTGTAGCCTACTACCACGGCTCACACGGTAAATTCAGCACACATGTACATTTCCATGGCGCTAATTCCATCAGACCCAGGCTGCACTTACCACTTAACTGCTCTGAGTATCTGTTTAGCATATTTTCAATGTGAAAAATCTGCTGAAAGTGCTGGGTTGCATTCACGGTAGCCTAACATCGGTCGGGATAAAAAAGTGAAATGACTGAAAATAGCATTTCTGTTAACAGTAGGACATGACTCTGTTGTTGCACTGATGGAATTAGTGTTGTGAAAATGTACATAAAACTAAATGTATCATGGCAACAGGTGTACATTGAGCAAATTTGGAGCTTGCAAAAACTTGGAAACAGGTGAAATTTGGAATAAAAGCCTCTCCTAAATGTGAGCCCAAATAAAGGCCTGGTTTTGTCCGCTATTGAATATCATCAATGAATAGTTAATAATACCAGTTAATATGTACAGGAAGGGGATTCACGATGGTGCAGTGGTTTGCACTGTCGCCTCACAGCAAGAGGGTCGCAGGTTCGAATACGACTTGGGGCCCTTCTGTGTGGCGTTTGCATGTTGTCCCAGTTAGGTTAACCTGTTAGGTTAATTGTTGACTCTAAATTGCCGGTAGGTGTGAATGTGAGATTGTCTGTCTTGTGTATGTCCAATGTCAGCTGGGATCGGCTCCAAAGTGGTGCTTATCTCAAATGAATCTTCAGGTTCCCAGCTTTCAGGTGATGTACACCACTTCTATGTGATATACAGACCCTGTGCAACCCCTAAAAAAGACAAAAATAGGTCTATGTGGGTCTCTTAGGGTTAAAGTAATCTGATTTCAACTGGAAAACACAAATGTAAGGGTGATTTCTGAGATAACTGAGAATTACTTGAAGATTTGACTAATCCTTTAAAACACATGTCCGTGGTCCTGGATAGTCTTTGCAAATCTTTTCAGGACTCTTATCATCTCTACTGTAAAAACAACACGGACAAAGAGGTCTATTCATGGTCCTGAAACTCTGTGATATATCTGTCGTGCAGAACTGGCTCTGTGTTATCTCCTTAGTTATTAACTGTAAGTGTCTGAAGAACCTCTATATCTGGTTGACTGTTTTGACACAAGCCCTGTCAGATGACCCCAACACATATGTCTTATATAAAGCTTAAAGCTGTTATTACCGTTGTAACCACTTTGTATCTCAGAGCCATATACATGTCGCTGATGGCTGTCACCCTTATGGACTGCGCGCTGCTGAACGGTAACATCCCGATGACTGACGACCACTGAGGTAACTGGTTAATGGCGGAGAGAGAGCATTGCTTAATTACTTTCCTTCATTTGATGGGATTGAAAGCAGCACCGAGGTGACATTTGGCTACATCATGTCCATCCTCTTGGTTAATTAGCCAACCGAGTGAAAGGGAATAAATGCGAATGCAGGGGATGCATTAGTCTGTAAAGCGACGGTAAACATCTTTTACCGGACGAGAAGATTAGTTTAATTCTGCATATTTATGCATGCGTGATGAACACATGTTGTCTCCAGTTTTCTCACTCCCTTTTTCCACTTGAAGGTGTCCACTCTTCTAGCATTGTTCAAACACAAACTATAATTTATGTAATCATCATTGCTTGTCTTTGCAACAATCATAAGAGAAGCTGGGCCACCTCCTGGGGCTAGACTAGAGATGGGACGCACTCAGTCAGTGAGAACTTGCCTTCGTTATTATTATGGAGCTGTCAGGATAAGTGAGAGCATATAGAGATAAAACTGAGCTATATATTTTCCAGCCAGTTACACACTCACACATGCACAAACATATTTTCTTGTTTAGACTGTACCAAAAAATGCAGACACACACAGTAGCACACGCATAATGTAATGGCCTGTGGATATATATCTCTCTTTGATGTGGACCCAGGGGACAGAGATTTATGAGTCTTGTCTCCACAATCACTTTTGGTATCAAAACGCTGTTGAGCACAGACTCCGTGTGTGTGGCACAGCGGGCAGAGAGGCTATATGTGTCCTCATGTCATCAGTATGATACATGCACATAACATATTGAGCTGCACATAATGCACCCAAATTGCAATAGCTTCCGGAAATACTTTATGAATACTAAGTGATGGATGTACCAGCAACTGCCCAGAGATATTTGAACGCTTTCCTTTGTGTAGTGTTTTCACTATTTCACAATCAATAACTGCAGCCCACAGTTCTTGGATTATCTTGGAGTACGTGATATGACTTCTTTTCTTTGCCACCATTGAAACAACCCTGTTTCCTTGAAATTACATCTACACACTTAGTTACCAGTTTATTAGGTACACCTTATTAAAACTAATGCGGTCTAATACAACAGTATTGCAATACATTCTACCTTCATGAAGTGTATAATGTGTTAGAGAGGTGTTGAGTCAACTGTATGATTTAGTTTGTGGTGTCGTTGGAACTGTATTGCATTATACGAACACAGTCACGGCAGTTTGTGAAATAGTCACAAAATGTAATCTATTTCATTCGTGTACATAGACACACATTTTCTTTTTTTTTCGTGATGCTCAGCACCATTTTCAACAATGTGTTTTTGTGCGTTTTCGTACAAATGTCCAGCAACACGTGACGCATGTGTCAATTTCCGCTCCAGTCTTTTCAAAATAAACCTACTTTGGTAGGTTGAGGAAAAGATTGTGGTCACCACCTCCAGTGTTGTAACTTAAGTACAGAAGTTACGTGACAAAAACTACATACTTAGGTTTAGGAAAAGATCACGGTTTGGGTTAAAATAAGTCCGGAAGTGCCGTAGCTGAAGCTGACCATCAAGAAAAAAAGTCTATGTACACTAATCAATACAGTACATTCAATTTTGTGACAATCTGAAAAACTGGGCTGATTATACAGATAGGTGTTTCTGTCATTTAAACCTCCCCTCATTGATATAAATGTGGTGGACAAAATAAAGAAACACAATGCAATTCAGAAAAAGGTGGTTAGGTTTAGGCAGCAAAAGCACTGCAGACTTTTTCTGCATTAAACCAAAGCGATTGTCTTTCCCAACCTTAACCAAGTGCTGTGAGTACCTAAACATAATGATACAAATTTAAATAATGCGGTAGTTGGATATTGTATTGCAAGATCTGATATTTTGGTGGAAAACAAATTAAATACTTCTCACTGAACATTTTACTGATACTGTACATTCAATTTCATCATTTATGCGACTTGCCTGATGTTAAATGAAAACATTTCCTCATAGACGTATCTGCTGTTGCAATTTAGTTGCTGTTTACCATGTCATCCCCTTGGAAATGAGCTGCCTCTCCATGAATCAGACACTGATTCTGGCCTGTATGCAGACTCTCATAATACTATTGTAAACAGAGGAGCGGCAGTAGGAGTTATTCTCAAGAACCCCCCTCACCTCACCCCAACAGCCTCACTCCACAGGTTTAGCAAGAGGAGCCCCTGGGACAAATCAAGCACACGCTTGTCTCAATCACATTCATATGCAGAAGGATTTATTTTTTCATTTAAGATTATGAAAGATTGTCTGAGCATCTCAATAACAGGGTCTCAACATAAGTAATCTCCTATGAGGAGGGATAAAAAGCAGGAGGCGGCTGCTTGTATTTATAGCCAGTAGTTTACGGTGAAGCGTGGCGTCGTAGACCAGATGAGCATGTGTACACTTCCGGCCTTTGTGAAGGAGTTCATAAAACACCAACCGTGCATTTCAAGTGGCTGCACAGCCATGGTGTGTAGCTCGTTTTAAGTGTGCGGCGTGTCACCAGGGCTGCCAACCATAAATTAATGAATCAAGTTGAAAATGTCAAAGCAGGTCCCAGATCGCTCTGCTGTGGCTCAGCTGTAGAGCACTGTCAGCACCAGGCGGCTAACTGATGGTAAGAGGCCTCACTCGCTAAACAAACACACTTGCTCACATGCACACACACACACACACACACACACACACACACACACACACACACTGTACCGCCAAGTCTTCCATTTCTCTTGTTATAAAAAAGGTCATTCTTGTCTCCTCTCCCCTCTCTCGCTTCAGTGGGTGGTCAAATCTCAGCCCCAAGTATGTATCCGAGAGTGATTACTGCATGTGTTGCTATATCATTATTATGTCTTGCTGGCACATTTTCTTCTACTTGTATATGAAAATGTTCTCTTCCTCCTGCAACCACGTTGACATTCTGACTTCATATCCAACACATCCTGCTTAGATCCATCATACACCACAACACTTTCACTGTCCACATAGTCATTAGTAGACAGCGAGTGCATGTATTAAGTATGTTTATCCTGGGGGTGTAAAAAACAAAAAAACGTCATCTCACAGCTGTGTTAAGGGCAGGAGGGTGCTAATCTTCTGCTCTTCACACCCTTCTTTTCATCACCACCTCATCTTTCTTTGCCTTTCATCACCCTCTTCTCCTCTGTGCGTGCCGGCAGCAACATGTGATTGATAAGGAGAGCACAAACAGCATGACGCGGAGAGCGGCTGAGTTCATAAAGAACATGGTGTACTGAAATTGTTTGGAGGCTTCACAAAGACACACGATCAAACCTACACATAACAATCAGACCGCCATTATAAAGATGTTCAATAGCATAATATAGATTCCCGCTTCCCACTTGCATTTTTCTCACTTCTAATAACGTGCGTGGTACGGTGTGATTCACTATAAGCTTTGAGATCTTACAGGAGCGTTTAAACCCAAACCACCGACTGACAATTCTTAGTTTCAGTTAGCAGTAACTCAAAGAAAGCACAGGACCGTTTTCTTCTCATCGCACGGGCAACCAGAAGAGTTTTCCAGCTCTGTATTTAATACTGTACCACTTTTATGAACACATTTCAGAAGTTACTAAACCATTAAACACAACCCAATGATTTTCTAGCAGCCTATAAGGGTGTTTTTTACACATGCTTAGATGCAAAGTACCCTCTTAAATGCTCTCACACATGTACTGGGTACGGTTGGATTGTCACTTAGATTTACAGACTTGTGCACATCTGTCAGTGGTGATGTGGCTAATGAAGCTTGCCGCAATCAGTCATTCAGACAGACAAGTAGCATTCAGTTATCTCCAAGACGTCTATAGAAACGCAATATATATAGCACTATTTTCACCCCTTTCTCTATCTCTCTCTGTTTGTTTCTTCTGTTTAACCCA
Source organism: Sebastiscus albofasciatus (assembly GCA_916701655.1). NCBI lineage: Eukaryota > Metazoa > Chordata > Actinopteri > Perciformes > Sebastidae > Sebastiscus > Sebastiscus albofasciatus. The sequence continues at coordinate 30,104 of CAKAOI010047031.1, forward strand.
CCTTCTCACAGTATATTAATGGTACACAAACTCTTGAGAATATATGGATTTCAAACGTCTACAGAGAGGTTGGGTCCTTCCCTTTAACTTCAAAACATCTTCCGTGTTGCTTTAATGTGGTTCCTTAACACAGTTTATGTATTGGAGCATTTTTCATGATCAAAAACCTCCACTTACTTTAGGGAGAGAAGAAAGTGAAGGTGAAAACTTTATACATCATTATAATTTTCACCTCGGGGACCTCATGTGATTTAGAAAATTCCCACCCACAAACACACACACACACACACCTCCGTGTTTTGTGCAGTGCATTTGTGCGTGATAAGCAAAGTCTGTAGTTTACTTGAATATAGCGTTACTATTAATATGCTACCACATAATATCTGTTGAGTCTGTTGAAAGAGAGAAAAACTGTTCCTCACCACATGCTGCCATGATTCATGTCATCCGTCTCATCATCTTTCGAGATTTCGCTCTTCTGATGGATTTGAGCTTTGCTCTTTCTGCGAATGAGTCGCCATGCTGGGTAGCGAGATAAGCCTCCTGAATTTGCATCCAAAATGCTGTCAAAACTTTCATTACCAGCTGCAACAGTGACGCTGGTATTGTTTCCACCTTGTGAGTCTCTGTGTGTCATCATGACAAAATGTGGTCCAGGAGACACCTACTGTAGCGGGAACTACCACAGAGATGGTTTTGACTACTTTGCCAGATGTTTATGTGTCTGTGGGCAGATTTTGTGACCACGATGGCCATGCGAGATGCAGTCCCGAAACTTTACAGATGTGTAGTTCAGATCAAAGTGAAGATTGAGTTTGAAGATGGGCGTGGTCCGAGCTAGGGGCTCGAAGAGGCCATTGGGCCCACCCACTTTATGCTCCTGTCCCGATTTGGCATCATGAAACTTTGCTGGGTTCAAAGATAGGTGTGGTCCAATCAAGGGTGCTGGAAGTATTGGGGTAGGAAATGGGGAAGGGGCCATTGGCCAATGTGATCCCATCGCAAGATGGTCTCTAGTTACAAATTACTAGCGGCCTCCTGGTAATACTAGTCCTGTGTGAATAGGGCTCTGGACTGTTCTGACTACACAGTGCAATCAATAGATGGAGTGATTCTCAGTAAATAGGTGCCTGTTATATAACAACATCCAACACCATATGATTGGCAACTGTTATTCTAGATTACAGGCATTTGGTTTTCTCCATATGTGACAGATGCCTCATTAGATCATATTACTGTCTGTTGGGCAGAGGTCCAGCTTTCGTGTTCCTTATGCCGGCAGCTCCCAGTCTGGGAGTCGGGACCCTGACAAGGAGTTTGCTATTATAGATTAATCTAGGGGTCACAAGCGGATGAGCTGTGTATGTTTAAAATATGAAAAAAATATAAAAGAATGTCTGCTAGAGAAATCCATGTTTATTTGTCAGACTTTTCTCCAATCTCTGCTTCTTTTATTGGGTAGTACTGTACAGTATTACCACTCCAGGCCTATAGAAACGATCTCTTTGACTGAACTGCTCTCAGTTTATTGCCATGCAGCCTGTGATGAGAGAGTCAGAAAAAGATATTCTTTTGTCAAAATCAAAGGGGTCAAATCAAAAGGCTGGAAACCGCTGCCTTATGCTATCTGTATGTTTCCTAGATAGTTCTGACAGATCTGCAGTAACATGAAATATTTTTATTTGACTATTTTTAAAGCAATGCTTATGCTATTTGTGCTTCCATGTAATGTAATAATTGAGAGCAATTGCTGCAATCATAGTCCTAGAAATATATCTCTCCACAATCCATTGTGTCTTTGTGTGAGGGTGTCTACAGTGGATGGGTATTGTACAGTATGTGCTGCTTTTGTCTCAAAATGAACAGATGGAAGAAACTGGCAAAATTGTTAAAAGTATCAAGTTGATTCTCCCAACAGCTAACTGATGCTCAGGGCAGGGTAAGAGTGCAGCTTTGTCACCTTTCTTTGCCGTCAGCCTCGGGGCCAGAAGCTGTTCGAATACTCCCTGTCGAATGCGGTCTGTCTGCCACAGACTACGCAGATACTGTACTGTACATATTTTACTCTCTGCTGTACACCATATGGATCCCTGTGACTCAGCAGCGTAACCCGGTTCCTGACAGTGGGGGAGTTCAGTATGACACACAGTGCCAGAAGCTTTGGTTGATCTTTTACGTCTTTGCCAGTCCTTATGGAATCCACATCAAACATGAATCCATGTTACCGAGATTTAAAAAAAAAAAAAAAAGATGTTTGAAAATGTACACAGAGTGCTTTTACAATCCTTGGCGTTAATGTAGGAGGCTCCGGTTACGGTGCAGTGTCTGCTCCGTCTCTCCAAATGAAATCAACCACGCATCAAAATAGATCAAACAAAGGCCAATAAAGCAACGATTTCCTTAAAGAAAACATCAGCAGACCAAAAACAGGACTGGTTATGACAGTTTGATTGAATGGAGGTATGACTGAGTTGGCATTCTGTTTGAACTTGTCTAACCCTAAAGGGGATAGGATCATCAGGTACAGGAACATCCAAACAGATGGTTGACATATGCAGAGGAACAACTTCAGCGGTTCCTTAATCATCATCGTCTTTGCATCATCTGTTACTGAGCAAATTTAGGGTTGCAAAGGTTTGGAAAATCTTCGGGTATTTTCAAGAGACATTAAGTTCAGGAATTATAGGATCTTTGCACAATTTAAATTTAAAAATGAATACCTTTTAATAGTGAACGTTTGCCAGCATCCTATTAAATAGGAATCCAGTAAAATCAATACCCTCTGCATGCATAGTGAATTTATTACTGAGTGGTTATATTACCTGAGTGAATGTATTTTATATTTTTTATGATAGCTATTTAACCAGCAGATAGTACCCTAAGGCAAAGTACACAGTTTATAACTTTACACCTTCTACGAGTTTTTGCTAGCGAGCTGTTTCCATGTGGGATGTAGCTTGATTGAGCATGCTAATTGAGGAGTTTTAAGTACTTTATTCCCATTCATTCTTTATTGTAAAACATTTCTTTTTAAAATTAGTTTGCACACAACCCACATTGTCGGCTCAAATTTTCAAAGTACCTTTCCCCCATTAGTTATCTTGCTATCTAGCTAACTTACCTCATTGCACACTTGTATGTATTTTATAAATTAATGGATTTATTTTGCAAATTTCCATAGAAGCTAACAGTTTAATTGTTTCAGTGACTTAATATATGTGCAGAGGTGGCAGAGTTCAGTTCCTCTAATCTAAAGATGTTTTCTTGTTTTTACCTCTGGCGGTAGGAAGCCCGATGCATTTGTTTAAATAAATCTTTATTACGGTGAAACAGACCTTTTAAAATCCTTTCAGAATTGTGGCTGATAACAGGGTGACCCAATAAAGAGTTGGTTATCTAAGGCCGACAGATGATTCGCAGACACAATGCTGAAAGCTGGGAGGAACAATTGCACTCACATGCACACGCTCACTTGCACACAGCTGGGTCTAAATAAAGTACTGCGGTTTCACTCTTGGGGGGGGAGAAAAAAAAGTTCTCAAAATACATTAACATTTTACATTTTGCTCATTTAACCAGGGCTGCTATCATGACTCGCTTGAGACCAACACAGAGACTAAAAGCTGTGTGGTTGTTGAACTTAATGCAGCTTGATTTAGCACTATTATGTTGAACCAAAATGTTACACTTTTTCCACCTTGTCCTCTAAACCTTTAATGATCTCATAAGTCTTGCAAAACATATTTACTGTAGTGTCTTTGTGTAATGTTTACATGTGTGTGTCTGTTTGTCCACCGCCATGCTGATGTCCACTGCTTTTATGAGGCATTTGAGTTATACCCTTTAATAAGAAGGCGTTGTGGGAATTTTTGGTGTCTTGGCTCTTTTCTAGAATTATAAGCCCATCCTCAGAGGTTGTGCAGTGATAAAGTTGTCAACTGAATATTACCCACCCAGAGAGAATTTACTCCCTTTTATAAGTGTGTGTGTGTGTGTGTGTGTGTGTGTTTGCTCAGCCTTGGTTATGACATTTACTTTGGGTATTATTGCCACATGAAGGTCTGTACGTACGTCATATGATTGCACTAACATTTTTTAATTTCTTTCTTTTTTTATCTCGGTTCTGGTTTACAGCATCTGAGAGATGTCTCTACTCCGCTAATACTCGGGAGTTTTTCTCCCCACACATTTGAACAGGCACAGATGCACTAATGCACCCTCCATGACCCACATTCTTACCCCACATTTCCACCATCCTGCCCCAGAGACTTGCTCTGTCAGCGGGGGAAAGTTCCAGGATCAACCCCCCTCTCCTTCCTGGATGTCTGGACTGCTCAGTCGCGGTAAAACTGCCAGTGATGGATGCCCAGCGCATAAAATCTGTGTGTGTGTGTTTGTGTGTGTGTGTGTGAGCCCCTACAAATTAAGTCTTTTATGGGGAGCGTACTGGGGTGGTATATGGAGTTTGTTAACCACAGGCTGAGTCTCTCCACTGCACATGGATGAGAGTTTATGATGGTTATAATAATGTAACAGTTACAGTAATAGCATGTGGTAGGTTAATATGCAATAAACAGCCTGAAAAGTGTGGATACATTTAGAGCTATCTTTTATTTATTTTGTAATTATTCCACCAGTTTGTAAGACCAGCTTGGGTGCATAGTGCCTCTCCTCTCCTCTCTTGCACCGTAAACCCGGATGAGGACAAAATATTATTATTTTGCTCGGTCTCTTGCAGTTGCAGCACTCTGTGCACTGTGACTTGCACTGTACCAGTCAAAAGAAAAATTGGGAATGATCATGTCACTGCAATTTAACACAGACATGTTGCCTGTGAGAGATTTTACGCACTGCCAGTCCACAACTGTCTTGAGGTCGGGGTATGACAGCCCAGTCGCACAGCAGTTCGTGAAATGGTCACAAACATTAATGTACTGATTCATGTACATAGACACGAACAAATAGAATATTTTCATGATGGTCAGCACAAAATCAATTTGTATATAATCCAAGTAATTGTGAACCGGGAAGTATGGAGAGCGGCGAACGCATCGTAGGGAGGACGTTCGGATGGATGGGTGGGTCAGAAAACACCGGATTGGTGAATTCCTAAACCTAGAGATATTCTATTCCTAAACCTAACCTAAGTATTTTTTATTTTGAAAAGACTGGAACGGAAATTGACATCAAAATTGCGTCAAAAAACACAGGACTTTCTTCCAGTGTTTGTGTCCCGTGAGAAACCACAAGTCAAAGTTGATTTATTTGTCACGCAACTTCCATCATTGAGTTACGCTACAACCGGTGTTATATTAACTCAATCCACGATCTTTTCCTAAACCTAACTAAGTAGTTTTGTTGCCTAAGCCTAACAAAGTCGATCCTTTCCAAAGCCTAACTAAGTAGTTTGCAAGTAGATATATTCTTAAACCTAACTAAGTAGTTTTACTTTAAAAAGACTGAAATGGAAATTGACACGTGCGTCACGTGTTGCTTGTAGGAAAACACACAAAAAATAGCGTTAAAAAAAGGGAAATTCGTACCTACAGTATGTACACAAATCAAATAGATTCAATTTCATGACTATTTTACGAACTGCCGTGAGACTGTTATGGGTCATGCTCTGTGTGGGTCACCCTTCTCTGAATGCAGATCACTAATGGGAGACAATGAGACAGACAGAAAGACTGTAAAGTCTTCCTCATCTTCCCCGGAGCTCACACTATTCTCCTCGGAATGCCTCGGGGGATGCTGGGAGTCGGAGGCACTTGAGTTGCTTGACTGTAGTTCTTTAGCTAAATTATGCTCCAGCTGAATTCCCTGTGGATTAGCCCCAAAAACAGCAGCCGGCCTGACTGGCAGCTCACAAACGTCGCCCGCTGTCACTTCAATGCCCACAGTATAATACACCAAAGTCCACCATAGCTTTCACTGCAGTAGTGAGACATTATTAATGGGTCATCAGCCCTCTAACACCTAATAGTGTTGACGGGAAGATGGAGTTTGACTAAAATTTTCCCTGACAGCGTGTCTAAATATGTGAGATGGTGAGAGAGGGAGGGAGGGAGGGAGGGAGGGAGGGGAGAGAGTGATGCCATTAAACTGTTTTAGAGACCTTTTTACTGAGAGAAAAGGTGGAAGATCAGACTGATTTTTAGAGTGAGCTCAGAGGTTTTGCAGGGGTGTGCAATTTGATGCATCATCCAGACGATCAATTGTCATTTTCTGTATGACTGTATGAGCTTCTTAGCAACCTTACAGTGGTTTTGAAACACACAAATACCCATGTATACACCCTTTTTATTGAACATATTCTCATAGTAACACAGTTCTTGTGTGGCAGAAACTGATTTTGAGGACCGAAACTTTTAATCTACATCTAATTGTGGACAAAGTTTACCCTGAAGTCAATGCAGTACAACGCATGGAAATCCAACGTGGCACTAACCACATTTTTTACGACAACACATGAACACGGCGACAGCTGGGAGGCAACAGTGAAATCTGATTAATATGACAACACAGTCTGTTCAGTGCCTTGTGCTTTTCCACGTTATAAAGTGTTGTTGAATGAATTAGTTGAGGACTGAAGCAAAAAATAAACAATTATTCACTGTCATAACTACAACATTGAGAGATGTCTGGACATCTAACAAATACTTGATTTGCTCACCTATGTTAAAAATCAATTCGGATGATATTTAGCAGGCTTAATATTTTAGGACACTTTTACAAGCCATTGTCCGTTTGGCTAGCCTGAATCAGAGTGAAATGTATGCTTTTGGTTTGTTTTCTGTTTAGTCTGGTTCGTTTTCACAATGCACAAACTAAAGCAGACCAAATAAAAAAATTAAGTTTCTGAGGGTCATGTAAAGAGCGAGTTTATCTTTTTCGTCTCAAGAGCTGCCACTTCTATACAGGGAATCGCAGACTTTTATATTTTACTGTTTATGTTTTTTTACTTTGACTCGGCACTGATCTACTGTCTGCACATCTCTGATCTCTTCCAATTCATCTTGAATTACTGTCAAGCACACATGGGACTTCTACAGAAGTCCAGGTCAGTCGTCTCCCACTCATGTTAACCTGTCATTCACCTGTGTCCATCTCAACAAATGTCCGCACAGGCATCCTGCATTTTGCTACACTTGGAAACAGTCCGAGTCAACCTCTGGCAAGCGTTTTTGGACCGCTTGTTTTGGTCCACACCAGAGTACGATTACTGCATTCACAACTACCCAAACGAACCGCACTAGGAGTTGAACCAATCAACTCAATTAAAACTGATAAAATGTTGGCGCCCTTAAATGTCACTCTGGACTCCTGACATCAGAGAGGACAACAGCAGAGTAGAGATTAGGGGTGAGAAAAAAATCGATTCACCATGTATCGCGATTTTATTTTTTATTTTTTTAACGTGCAGTAAAGCCAGCCGTCACTCGTATCTCCGTGGTCAAATCGACTGACAATGCAACTGTAGAGCACCCATATACTGACATTTATGTTAAATACATTGAAACGGCCTCGATGGAGCTGACCATAAAGAGAACGGAGCTAGTGACGCACTTGACAAAGTTAGCAGAAGTGTACACATGTGACTACGTCTGGTTTTCAAAATAAGGTGTTAACAAAGGGAACTGTATATACAAACTACATGTATGGAAATAAGATTGATTGGATTATATTAAACAGAAGTATGAAACATTACATGTCCCTTATAAATTAAAAAGAAAATACCTCTAATATGTCAGGGAAATGTCTTTATTCTTTGATTTTTGAGTTGCTGGAAAAAATGTAATAAATAATGCCTGACAATGACTGATATATTTTACTTCAGGAAATGTCTGACTACATACATGCTGAAAATCAAACATTCTTACTGTATTAATTCAAGTTAATTTAAAGTCCCTAGAAGTGTTATTCAACTTTTTTCCCATTGCCTAGTGTTAAAAAATCGCAATAAATGGTAATATCGAATCGCAATACTTCAAAATAGCAATACATATCAAATCAGCACCCGAGTATCGCGATAGTATCGAATTGGGAGATAGTTGAATCATCCCAGCTGTAGTAGAAATACATACTGTTGGCTTATATCACCTGTCATACCTAGTTGGATCCCTCATCCTCTACACTCCAAGTTTCCACCAATCCCTGGTCAAATCCCTAACCAAATGCTAATGTATGCTAATCCACTCTGAATTTACATGCCACTTTTAGCCAATGAGCTCAGCTAGAACAAAAGGCTGGAGGTAACCTTTCCCTCATCACTCAGCCGCCGCAGCTCAGGATAAAAGTCTTTGCAGAGAAGAAGATATGCACAGAGACACATTCAGCCTACAAAACAGCTCCCGCTGTGCACGCTTGATTTTTCCACCACAACTTCTAAATGTGTAAAAGTGAGAACACCCTCAGTGAGATTTCAGAGCAGGTAAAAAGAGTGAGTTGTATCGGGGGTTTATAGCTGTGTGCATTTCAATGGCACTTCAGCTAACGAGACAATCCTCCAGAAATCTCCCGGAGAAGGACTTTCTTTCCCTCCACATTGAATTTGGTCAAAGCGTGTGTTCCTGCACCACTAGAGTTTTCTTTTACCCTCCTCTGTGAGTGGAAGGCTGAGTGTGAAAAGCCTGGTTAACCTCAGCCAGGGCCTTGGGGGATACTAGTGCTGTATGCTACATGTCAGAGGCTTAATGATGGCTCACAGTCAACTCCAGCTCAAATCAGCCTCCACAGTGTGAATGTGCACGTGGGCTCACATTGCGTGTGTGGGGGTGTGTGTGCGATTATTCATGTGAGTGTGCCTCTGTGTGTGTTTCTAAGATCAAGGGTTAACTACATAGGGCATGATGTCAAAGGCAGGTCTTTGGTCGGTGAAAACACTGCCAGCTCCACTCAGCAGTTACCATGGAGACAGCGCTGCTAATTCTTGACAGCTCTGCCACTGTTATCAATGGTATCTACATTGATTTGGTCGCTTTTTGCAAATTGCTGTTCAAGTGAAAGGCTTTTTAAAATTTAAAGGCACCATTGCTCATCTCGATTGTTTCATGTTGATAATAGATCTTCTACGTTATAGCAGAGAGCTTCAGATATACTCAAAGTTTTATTCAAAATTAGAGTTGCATCTTTTCTGTCACCAAGTTTCAGTTCGGCCTAAACAGTTCCGTACAAAAGTAAAACAAAATTATTTCTATTCTACTGTCATATTCTACCAAAATGGCCTGTGTTGAAAATAAAATATTGTAAATATAATAAACATTTTCAGTCCAAAATGGCGGCAACGGCTCAAAAAACACCAGAGTTTCGTCTCTTTGCTTCTGTACTCTTTGAAATTAGTAGCAACTGCTACTGGCGCAGCTCTGTAGCAGTTTAACTGACACGGTTACATCCAGTCTTCGTTAGCGAACAGGGCTCCTGACTGCGACCAAAATGGTCACATATGCGATAATCTTTTGTGAATGCGAGTTAAAATTTCACATGGTCAGATTCATGCGAGATGATCATTATCATTGGTCCCTCTGCGGGAGTGGAGACATAAGCTACTATTTATTCCATCCCCGCCTCCAAAGTCTCAAAAGTCAACTTGTTGAGAGCAGTTGAGAGCGTGCAGGGAGGGTTGAGCTTGAGCTTGTCACAGCTTCATGCTCGCGGGACCGCACTTGTGTACGGGGAGCAGAAATGCTCCCTTGTGAGGATGCTTTTCTGCTCGCAGATACTGTTCTATGCGCTCGTATCACATGGACTTGCCTGGTTTTTATGTGCGCAGGTTTTGATACTATTGTACAGTTGGTAGATTGGGTGCTTGGGGCAAATGATACAGCGGTCAAATTTGTGTCAATGACGCATGATGTGTTTTGTACTTTTGTTTCTTCCTGGTAAAAGGGACAATGGAAATAATTTGACAGTTGTGTTCAGACACAAAGCAAAGATAATTTTAACCTTGCTTTATTTGCGCAATTTTGGCCACTGGATTGTTGTTTATTTGCTCCAAACGGCCAAAGAACTAACTTTACATTGGCTGTTAGCTATAGCAACAGACACACTGACTGCATAGCTTTTAAAATTCACTTTGCCTTCTATCTTATCTTCTATCTTCTATCTACACACAAGAAGTCTTTTCTTTTGTGATTCCAGTTTTATTGTTATTGTGAGAGCAGTAGATATGATCTGAACTACTGTATATGCTAGTATGCAAGTTCATGTCCATACATACACACACATCCCTGAAGAAAGTTTCAAAGATAAGTAATTCATGGACATTTGACATTTTAAAGTAAGCTCAAATTTTAGATGATTTTTCTCTCTTACCAAAAGTACTGAGATTCTTACAATTACTTGACAAGAAACTCATTAAAAGTGGACATTGGAAGTAGCAATCTTTTAAAATGAGCAGACTGGAAAAGCTATCAAAAGCACCAAAATATTTTCTTATCTAAATTGAAGTGCTCAAAGCTCAGCAAGACACGCTTTTAGATATTAGAGCTGTGAAATGACAAACTCAGGACCTTTCATCTGATATTTAATTTGATTTGTAAGCTGTTATTTCACTCACATCTTTCATTTCTATCAAAGGACAAGAACTGAATACAAGTGATAATTCTGATGCTGCGAGGACACATGAGATCTGTTCTGCAGAGAAAATAGGATCTCTGGATGGTTCTGCAGGCTTTGTGCTGTTTGTACAATTGCCTTGACAGATCTCATTGCTAATCCTACAGTAGCAAGTACTTTGTTATGGTGGTGAGTTGCTAAATACTATTCAGTTATTAAATCAAATGATTAGAGACAGTTTCTAATATGCCACATATATTTGAATGGCTGATTAAAATACAATATGAGTCACATTGAGCACATTATGTATTGCATTTTAAAGGCCTTGACTGTTACTCGGATGATCAGGTCATCAACAACAACAAGTACACAACCTGGGGTGATGGACCTACAGTACTACTACTACTACTACTACTACTACTAATACTACTACTACTACTACTACTACTATTAATATTGATACTAAAAATGTTAATTTAAAATGTAGCCTACCTTATAAAATCAAAAAAAGCCAAACAACACAATAGTCTCCTAGAAATTCTGTTTGCTCTTTTATGACTGTTGTCTACAAACAGTATGTTGTCTCCTATGGCCTTTATAAAATCATCTAGTCTAATTGAATGTAATCTAATCTGCTAATTTGCAAGAATAAATATGTTGTAATGCCACCTGAAGAATGTTTTTTTTATCAACATAATGATAAAAAAGTTGCATAATATTTATACAAAATGTTTCTGCAAAATATTCACTGACAACATATTTCTTATTTGTTTTCTTATAATGTCCACTCTGAGCACTTGGTTAAGGTTAGGAAAATATTGTGATCTTTGTAAGGGATTGAAAATGTCAAAAATCACAAGAAATGATGTGTTTGCATGTTAACAAAATCAACATCCCCTAGGGTAAATCTAATTGCATGCACTCAGGATGCAAACCCCGGTCTCCGCTGTGAAAGTCCTGTGCTCTTTACGCCCACCAATCACCCTGACCTCCTCCGTACTTCCTTCACTTCCATTAAGGCAAGAAAAACATAGTGTTTTCATGCACTGGTCAATTTTGAGATTTGGGGCTATTTTTATTCCATATTATCCTCTTCTTTCAGACTAGTGGAAAGAAAACATCCAAAATACACATTTAGGTTTTTATTTTACTACTTT
>CAKAOI010047034.1:0-31606 GCA_916701655.1 Sebastiscus albofasciatus
ACTTGTCACCCCCCCCACCACTTTGTCATGCTCCTTAGCGTTTCTTTAGGATTCGGCAACAAAACCACTATAGTTAGGTTTAGGAGAGGACTACATGGCTGGGCTTAAAATGACTATGTTTGTACAGTGAAAATGAAACTGAAACACCGTTGTGAAGACGGGACACGAATGAACAGCTGATTGTAACGTGACGCACAGGACACGAACAGCGGTCTCTTGGATGAAAGCCTTGTGTTTGTTGGAACGCTCCCGCCCGCCCGGTGTGTCTCTTTAAACTACGTCACCACACTCCCAGCACACTTTCCCTGAGCGTTTACTGTTGCTGCGGATGGGTTTACATTAAAGTTAATGGAACACCTTGCTATTTAACGCCCTGGGAATAAGAACGGGCTGATCCACCGGATGCCCTCTGACTTTCCCTCCTTTCCCCACCACCTGCCACCAGCCTTGACTCTGGCCTGCTAGCAGCCAATCTGCACTCCCGTCGAACATTACAAGATGATTCGGAGAACATTTGAGGAGAGAAATAGACATTAACGTAACATAATATTGATTCATATTTGATCAGCGCTGCCTAGTTTGACCGTTTGATCGGAATTTGTGGGTGATTGACAGCTGTCTCCGTTGAATGAACAGCCAATAGGAACGCTCTCTCAATGAAATGACCTGTGATTGGCCAAAGTCTTCCGTCACGGGCTAGATTTTTTAAAGCCTGAAAACAGAGCCATGAGGAGGAGCAGAAGTCTAGTTTTCTCTCAGAACACTTGAATTACAATATGCTGAAAGGTTATTATGGAATTTTTGCCCAATGATGCCAGAAATATTCTGCCTACTGAAGCTTTATGGTAAATGTTCTAGCCACTGCTCTACAGAACCATCCTGATAGTTCACTTTCACATATGGTTTTCAGTCATAGAAGTAATTTCTGACACTTCCTGTATCTGCCACAACCTTCAGTCCGCTCTCCCTGAACCAGACACCGTCGACACCCTATCGATTAAAGAAGTCAAAGAGGGATTCCTGATTGGCCCATCTGACAATCCTCCTTTCCCAGTCCACCGCATCAGCAAAATAAGCCTTGCCACTCCAAATAAAATATTCCAACAAAAAGAGGCTCATAATAAACTTATCTTCCCCATCAAGCATCAACATTCCTGGTCCCTGTTGCACTGACCTGTCGACCAGGTAGTCCCAGTTGAGTGTGGTCCAGTCCCAGGCCATGTTCTGCCCCAGTGGGTTGTAGGATACGTATCGCACCACGGTGAACAGATCCTGACTCCTCACCACGCTCTCATCTTTAGAGGCCTCCAGGAGCCTGTTGGACAGAATGACGGTTATTCTCCCCATGTGTTTACTCTTCATAATGATGTCACAGCTGCTCTGGATGAAACCTTATAAATTCACCCAGTTTATTCAAATAAAATGCTATGAAATAAAAGCTAATAGTTCACTACATACATGAAATATCACAATTCCCAAGACCACCATCATGGCATCAGAGTCAAAGTGATGTAGTAAAACTTCTCAGGTTATCAGGTCAACCGTTCTGTACGAGGAGCTGTTTTAATTACCTGTAGAGGAGTCCCACGTTCTCCACAGAGGCCAGTCCGTACAGCAGCTTGTCCTTCTCTTGAGCCAAAGAAGAATTTTTGTACCTCTGGAACATTATATCCCACTTTGCTTCGGTGCCCGAGTTCTTCATGCCATATCGGTAGACCAGCAGCCTCAGGTTCACTGCCACACTGCTGCAGGTCAAAAGGTCAAGACATTTTAAAACTAAACTCAAACTCATGATGTCATCAAGTATAAAGTATATAGACAATGAATAGGGAGAGATGTTCTAGATCAGTGGTTCTCAGACTTTTTTCACCAAGTACCAACTCAGAAAATATTTGTCTCTCCAAGTCCTACCATTATGACCGCTGTTAAAATACAGTAGCGTAGGCCTACCCTATTGAGCAATGCACAGTTCACACAGGAGGCAAATGTGTTCCTAATAAAAGGGGGAGCACTAGAACTGGCACTGAAACTCTTCCACACAACTCTCATACTACTTGAGGGGCAGCCTCTCACACTAGGCCTGCACCATATGAGGAACATCTGACATGTGCAATAACACTGTTCAATATTGCGATGACGATATGACTTGCGATAAATAAACAAATATTGAAGTGTGCATATTAGCTATACATATACTGTATTTAAAATATAACTGGGCTAAATGTTGTTTCTAGAGCAGCAACAGTAAAGTTTATAACAGCAAAGTCACCATATCAACTCCTTAATATCTCACTGCAAACAATCTAACATGTTAATAAAATAAATCATATTCCTGACGTGAAAATACTGAGTGAAGTTTATAAAGACTGAAGAACACAGACATCAGTCAGTATCAGTCCTCCCGCCTGTCCTCTGTCCTCTTGTCCTGTGTCCTCCTCCCTCTGCTGCAGTAACATTAGGGCTGATGGAGGGAAAAGGGGCTGTTTGGTTTCAGCCAGCGGATCAGTTTACTAGTAAGATATGTGACAAACTAACCTAAACAGTGAGACTACACAGCCTACTGACAGCTTTACTTTTAGTCTTGTGTAGCCAAGGGTTACGTTGCTCCGATACTTTATGAAGGTAATAAATTAATAACATGGAGGCTCCGTAGTCTGCACGAGTCTGCAGCGCATCACCGCTTCACGCCTTCTGGTCCTTCACAATAAGCTCCCCAGACACAAACACTGCTGAGCAGGGAACTAAAGTCAGTCACAACTCAACTCAACTAACTTACACGTGTTTACAGTTCGCCGTAGGCTGCCGAGCTAACACGCTGTACCTGTCTAAAGCAGCGGTGGATGACAGACTGCAGACGGAGCAGATTGAAACGTTGCTTTCCTCCATGTTTAACCGTTTCATCGTGTTTATGCTTGTTGAACAGGTGTAATGATAACGTATTTTGGCTTTACATTTGCAAAGTTTTATTGAATTTACAGTAACGAGTAGTTGTATCCGTCTCCACTGCGGCCTCTCTGATCAGCTGTTCACAGACTGACTGACTGAGAGCTCCGACAGCGCAGCAGAGGAGAGGATGCAGCGTTAACCATCCCTAAATATAATGATTGTTCTGATTCATCGTGTTCCAGACAGCCTTTTGCGATGTGTTCATCGCGCATGTTCATATCACGATGACGATGAAAATAGGATTTACGGGTTAGCCCTATTTCGTATTAATTTTTTAAAAATGTTTCAGAGATTCCTCCGCGTACCACTACAGAGAGTACCAGTTTGAGAACCACTGTTCTAGATGACACTTAGAGCACCCAGAGGAATGTTCTGAGTATAAAGGAACATTTTCTGTTTCACAACTACTGAGAACACTACAATAGAATAAAGCTCACTTGGCTCACAAAATCAGTCTCCCATTCATCGTCTATGGGGCAGCTCCAGACTTTAGACCCCATGACATCACAAGTTTGAGACTTACTTCTCTGGTTTCTGGCTTTGAGAGAGAGAGGAGCTTATGTTTATTAATACTGATTGAACTTTCCTAGGTAATGGAAATAACATATTTATATTCTTAATTTGGGTGGTGTTCCCCTTTAATATCAGGTTGCCAGAGATGAAAAGCATCATTCTAAAACAATAGCTGTATTAAAACATGCTGTTTGTGGTGTCTCATATAAATAAGGGATAACACATTACCCCGGATACATTATCCCGCTTATTACTGTACACCGCTACTTACTGAAGAAATTCATATTTTGACACAAAAACAGTCCGCCAGAGTCCGACATCAGAGCTGCGGTCATAGCAACGGTCTGTTATACATAGCAACGGTCTGTTATAGAGAAATTACAGACCGCAGAACGCCGTGATTGTCCAATCAGAATCGAGTATTCAACACAGCCTTGTAATAACACTGGTTAAATGTCCCCAGGGTGGCACCATGACAGAGGAGTTAAAAGTGTTCTTGCTATTTGAAACATCAGCGGTAAAGGTCAGGTTTGGGTGTCACAATCAAAGAGCAATGATTCATAATAATACATTTTGATGTCTTGTAAAGTCACATGTAAAGTTTGAATAGACACTGAAGTGGTCCTACCTGACACTTCCATCAATCCACTGGTCAAATATGCGAGAAGCCTCATCCAGAGCGTCCTGATCTCCCATCTGACAAGCGATGCTGAGCACAGACTCCCTCAGTAACCTGCCAAACACATCCAGCAGTCACATGACAGGATCACCAACCACCACCCATTTTACATCGGATGGTAAATGGGTTAGCATAAAAGAACAAGAACACATTTTGTCAACAGCGATGGTATTAGTTATCAGGTTTAATGACTGTACACTGTAAAGGAGATCAGGGAAGGAGCTAAGGGGTTTTCTGAAACACACTATGGAACTCTAATGGTCTAGTTTGTATGATTATACTCTGTTCCTGCTGTACCTGTCCGTCTGGGTTCCCTCATCAATCCATCCCAGTTGTGTTGTGACTTTTTTAACGTGGTCACGGAACAGTTTCTAGAGAAAAAAAACAAAAACATGGTTCTTAATTAACACAGGAACTATGCAGAACCTTACTGACCCACTCTGTCTCTTTAAAGGAAGGCTTCTACTACACCATGGCACAACAATGAACAATGTGTGTTTGTAGAGCTTTTATCAATACGATGGCTCAGCTGTCACACAGCCGCTCCCAGTCCCAGCATGACATGGCATGTTGCACGATTAATAAGAGATTACACTTGAATTACACAGCAAAGTGATCAGAGTTAACATGAAAAAAGAACTTCTTTAAAATCTGGAAAGGCTTGCGGTCCATAAGGATTAATAATACTAATAATAGTAATATTACTAATGATAATAATATTAATAGTACTACTACTACTACTACTACAAATAATAACAACTTTTGAAGCAGCACTTGTGCAAGTGTTGTACAAAAACTGAATTATAACAAATCAGGAAAACAATTAAATAAAATCCAGCAAATAAAACTACAGAGAATGAAACAGAATAAAATACTTTATGACATAGTATATTATTTTTTAATGGAATACTATACTCTGACATTTTTATGGTATATTTACCAGGTGCATGAAATTTGTTATGATATTTTTTCTCATTTTATCTTATGCCACACTTTATTATGATATCTGTATGGCACACTGTACTATGACATTTTTTCAGACTGTAATATGACATTTTTATGATATACTATACGATTTTAATAGGTACTGTGATTTGAAAATTGCAGGAGGCCATATAGAGATTTCAATAAAATTTGGATTCATTGTGCAGCCTCAAGCTTTTCTCAAATAAATAAACTTAGCTTTCTGCCTACAGTGACTAAAATCTAATCAGACCTTCAGAAATGGTTAAACTCACTAGCTGTTTCCTCCTTGTTCCCTGAATTCTCTTAATGTTAATTAAATCAATGCATAGTGTAATTCACTGAGGCTTTAGCACACCAACCACATCATTACGTCACTGACTTGACTTATGATTTAAGTTCAAATGTACAACGGTGTATTAGGGGCAATTGAAGGTAAAAAAACCAATAATTACAGAGCTACGGGAGGGGGGGAATTTTACGAGAAAACACTCATAATTTAAGGAAAAATATTGGATATTCTTTTGAGATTAAAGTGTTGAATTTGTGACAAAAAACTCCAAAATTTTGACTTCAACTTTGAAGTTAAGTATTAAATTCATGAGAAAAAAAAACTTGAACATTCTCTGAGATTATATTTTCTCACAAATTTATGACTATGTTCTCAGAGAATATTTTTAACTCATAAATTTAAGTTTTTAACTCATAAATTTCAGACATTGATCTCGGAATATTACCGTCCTTTTTATGTTTTGCCTACAATGGCTCTAATACGTCATCATACAAATGTGACATAGAAAAAAACCCAGACGTGTTGATTTCGCTGAGGTGGCTTGTTGAAATTTCAGATCGCAGATAAACTTCAAGGTTAATGAATTTTTAAGTTTGACATTTGCTATGTGAACACATGGAAGGATCAGCAGCTCCCTTACCTGAAACTTTGGGTAGAGCGCCCCGTTACCTGAGAGCATGTTGCGAACATAGGCGATAGAGGAGGCCACGCGGTCCCACACTATGTAGTCAGTCTCATTTGTCAGGTACTTGGTAAGATTGAAGGCGTTACCGTAATCTATAACATCCGCCCTGAAACAGTGAAATGAAACAGTAGTTGTAATCTCTGTATATGATGTCATGGATGTTCATACTGCGTGTTTTGGGGGTTGAAGTCTTACCTCGCCAGAGCAAAGACATCATCAATGTAGCTGGTGCGATCAGCTGCGTCGAACTCCTGTTGAAGAAAGAGTCAAATAGAAGATTGACATTAACAACATTAACAGTAACGGTGAGTTCTTTAAGGAGTGTGGTGTTGATAGTACACCAAAGCATTTATGTGTCATAACAGGTTATATCTGACTATTTGAAATAATGTGTCTGGCAGTTTTAAATGTAAGATTGACTGAATGTAGGTTAATAGTGTGATAGAGATTTCAAGAGTAAAGCTGTAATATCTCGAGAAAAAAATCATAATTTTACAAGAATTAAACATGAATAATTGTAATATTACGAGAATAAAGTAGTAACTTTATGAGTCATCAGAAAAATGTCATAATAATAAGTCGTAGTATTACAAGAAAAAAGGTGTTGATTTAAGATCAAACTTTGATGATAATGTTAGATGGGGGTAAATTAGATTACTTGTGTATGTTTTAGCAATTTTTCTCCTAAAATTAGGACTTCATTCTCATAATATTGTCACTTTTTTCTCTAAATTACTTTAGTCTCATAATTACACCTTTTTTCTCAAAATACTTCAATTATATTCTCAAAATCTCCGTTTGTAGATCTCTGAGGACAGCTTTACCAAGTGGTTGTCCTGAAGCTGCTGACTGATAGCGTTCCACATGAGGTCATCATGGTTGACTCTGTAGAACCCAATGTGATCATTGTTGACCTTCAGTAGCCCGTCCTCTAAGGCCGAGTAGTTACTGATGACGTGCTCTGAAAATCATCAACAGTCATTATGAGCGTATTAGTGTGTGAGAAAAAATAGACATTAGCTGTGTTGGTCAATTTCTGTTATAAAATACGAACCCTCTGAGTTTATTTATTAAGAAAATGAATCCATATTTTTTATTCATAATTGCGATTTTATTACGTCTTTCCTATTCATTTATTAGGTGACATACAGCACGTCGAATGTAATCTATGTTCTCATCCTCATAGTGAGTAAATAGATTACATCTGGTATAAGTCATCGGCTGGCTTAGAGGCAGAGTGCTGATTATATGTAATGAATGTTTTGAAGATGATTACACGGAGCATACTACCTGGGCTGCTCTGGTTAAACATCGTCAATATGTTTTTGTCGCTTTTCACAGAGTGCCATCTAACTGGAATTGTCCACTTGTACCTGTAGCACGAACACATTCATTATTAATGCAGTGAAATACAAAACCTACACACATACATTAACATCTTTTGAAGGCCATCTTTAAAAATATATTTACATTTGATCTCTCCTTTTAGCTCTGCTTTGGTTTCTACCATCTTAATCAAGATTAGACAATTCTGAGGAATAAAGGAATGCAATAAAGGTTTTTTTTTTATGTATTACTGACCTGAGAGGTGAGGGAGGCTGGCTTGGATTAGCTTTAGGATCCAGGAGGAATCTCTTTTGGCTCAGTTTGGCATTCCCCTCTGAGACAGACAGGTCCAGCACAGGATAACCCATTTGTTTGGTCCATGTATCCATAACGTCCGCGACCGGCAACCCGCTCACCTGGACACAGAGAGGAGAAACTGGCTACATGCTTATCTGTTTCCTTTCTGGGAGTGAGATTTTCAAATCAATCTCATGTCTGTGAGTTAATCAGAAAGCTGAAGCCAGGATGTTGTTAGCCTAGCTTAGCATAAAGCATGTGCTGGAACTATTTCTCTGTTGAATAACAGTCATGCAGCTACCTGCGCAGCTTCCTGGCATGGAGAAATTAGAGCAGTGTTTCCCAAACTTGTTTTCTGGGGACCCACTTTTTAAAAATGACAAACCATCGCGACCCAACTCACATTAGCCCTTTACCTATATATCATGAGAAGAGCTAATTTGTGCGTAGATTACGTCCTGACGATGTCTTGACCATTTTTACTGCCATTTCCACATCACCTTATATTATCTTGAATAGGTAAACCGGACATTTTAAAAAAAGATATACGTTTGATAAATCACAAATTAGTTTTATGCATGTGTTATTGAAAACATAAACACATGTTAAATAATAAATTGAGACCAAATAAATGCATTTAGGCTCTCGTTCTTTTCATTTTGTCTCATCAGTAAAACAAACAGGATGTACGCTGGCCTTTCACATTAGATTCAATGTTATGAGTAGGCTGCGATTATCATAACACTATGAACATTCAGGCTCCCTCAAAGATGTACTGCACATATAAATGTTAAATAAAAGACTGTGGAAGAAATTCTGCAAATTTACTTGGCGACCCTAATAAAATCTCCTGCGACCCACCTGTGGGTCCCGAACCAGTCTTTGGGAATGTGTACAGATACATAAAGCCAGTAAAGGTTAACAGGTTTGGTACCATTGTGCCTGAACGGAGACCAAGACCAAAAACTGTGCTTGCTTACTGTCAACCCACGCTACAGCTGGAGACACAGCACAGAAGTACTGAGTGGATGGATACACTGGTTTGTTTTTCAAGAAATAGTTCCAGCTAATGATTCCTCCTTAAACCACAAATTGATCCTTTTTATGTCTCTGTTTGTGAAATATTGTGCCAGCGGGATACAACATGTTAATCAGTGAGTTTTAGACGTGTTGGTAGGTATATTTCTGAACTTTGGACAGAGCATGACTAGCTGTTTCCAGTCTTTATGCTGAGCTATGCTAACCACATCCTGACTTCGGCTCTGTACTTAACACAAAGACCTAAAACCCAGAAATGAGTTAGCATTTTACCACTCCTGGTCCCCTCGTCTGGATGTCAGTGGTTTTTTAGTTACATGCCTGAAATAAAGTTTGTGGTTAAGACAGGCTGAAGAGATTTTAACATTTTGTTCTACGATATAAAATGTCAATGATGAATTTTGAAGTTTTTACGTGGCTAAATGAGACTATACTAAACGTCATCATGTCGACTCGTCCTCCTTTACAGCCTCGTTGTGTTTATACTCGCGCTCATGTGACCGTGGTGTAGTTTGTTTATAGCCTAACGTTAGCTTTTTACTTCTGGCGATTGCATTCACACTTCAAAAATCATAAAGTGGTGTTCATTAGTGGAGATTGAATATGTAAGTATCATAAACTTGTGTTTGCCACAGAGTTTATATTCTGCAATAATTCAAAACCCACTGGAACAATCCCATTGGCTTTTTGTCGAGGGAACCAGGGCAATGCCAACTTCCTGGCTGACATCCCTGTAGCACTCTACAAAGAAAGCAAATAAGCAATCTTTCCCAAAATATTGAACGTTTCCTTTAATAACTGGGTATTAATCTGGCCTTGTAGTAATTAAGATAAAAAAGTGATAAAGTTCTGACATACATTGGCGAGAGATGCCCAGAAGTTGGTGGTTTTGGCGTTCTTGAAGTAGTAGTCTTTCAAATATTCCTGGAGAAAGAAAAAAACAAATGAATCAGCTGCTGGAACACTTGAAACTTTAATGAACATTAATCAAAAGAGTGAGATAAATATCTGCCATGAAGCTGCACCAGTCTCTGACTTACTCGACAGCCGTCTCTGAACACGTCTTTGCCCATCCAATCCTCCAACATCCGGAGAATGGACGCTCCCTGGATAAAGTCAGATCATTTTCATTACAATTAGTATTTAGTTGCATGATGATACGTTGTCTGTATCTTGTTGGTGATGAACCTTAGATTGAAACCCTTCACTGTGTGAGGTTCTCCAGTAGCCGTACCTTGCTGTATGAGATGGAATCAAACACAGAGGTGATCTCTGCCGGGGTCGACACGTTCACAATGATCGGGTGAGAGGAGAGGAGGGCGTCGTCCACCATGACGGGAAGCACATCGCTGATGATCATGATGTCTCGCTGTATAGTACAGGAGGACACAAGGTGAGTCCTCACAATGACTGGTCTGCAGTCAGTGGGATTAACTGAAACTGTGCCTTTAACAGAAGGAAGAGAACTCACCATGTCCCAGTTAGGTTCAGCTTTCTCCACACCGATGTACTCAAAGAAGCTGGCAAAGCCTTCGTTAAGCCAGAGGTCATCCCACCAATCCATCGTCACAATGTTCCCAAACCACTGGAAAAATACAACTGACTTGAGTTTGGAAGGTCCAGACAAAGGAAATTATATGGAATTTGCAATCAGAGCCAGCTTAAGGCATAGGCCATGTAGGTGGTCGCCCAGGGCTTCTAAAAAAATAAATTAAATAAAATAAAACAAAATAAAATAAAATAAATACTGGTGGGTGTCCTTCCCCATATTCTGCATTGAGGTCAAAAATGAACAAACAAACAAATAAATAAATAAATACACTTTTTACCCCTGCACACCTCTCGTTGTAGAGAAACAGACTAAACACTTTTAAACCAATATCAGGGACCAATTGTTTATTTATGTTATAATAAATACAGTTATATATGAAAATTAAAATCTTGATTTCATTGGCTAGGGTTAGGGTTCAAGCAGAGAGAATCAGGACTTTATTTGATACAGGCTTATATTAGAGACAAGCCTTCATTTCTAATCTCCCATGTTTTACCATGTTTTATCATATTTATGATAAATAAATAAATATTTATGATAAAACAGACCCGAATTATGAGCAGTTGTTCCATTCTCAGTGCAGCCAGCCTTTAAATGTTGCCCAGCTATTATTTGTGACTTTATGGCCTTTATTTGAATATTGAATTTTGTTTTTAAAATGGAATTACAACTCCATTTTTGACCCCTTCTACAAACAGAATTCTTTCAGCTTATATTGTGAACAAACAAATGAGCAAGTTTCCACGCCCTGCTGTGGATGAATGAAATCATTTAATTGGACAGAATTTAAATAAATTGAATTACCATCAACCAGACAGGATAAACCATGGGACTATGTCTATGTCTCCCACTGTGGTAATCCACCCTAGCATATGTGTATACAGTATTTAACTTTATGGTTTATTCTTCAGTACATGTGAGAAGACCTCATAAAAGCTTGCCACCAGGAAGACTACATCATCATATTCATACAAATGAACCACCACTGATCCCTCATTCCTGTGACCCCAGAAGAGTTCATAAACCTTTATTGACTGTCTCAAGGCTGCTTATCTGCCATCACAGTAAAACATCTGTTATCTTGGAAAGATGTGTGCATCATAAAAAGCTTGAACAACAGCACATGAAGGATTTTAAACATTTACAATTCTGAACTCTGAACTTTTTTTTTTCCTTTTCAATGAACAGATCTTTCCATCCGTGTGTGAAATAAAGATAAAATACATCATACGGTTGCCAAAAGAATAGTGAGCTCATGTGATATAAGTGGTTTATCATCCACATGTGGTTGAACTGTGACACGGAGATTAAATTGTACTAAAACTATGGTTGTGTGTACTTTCAAAGCTTCAGTAGGCAGTATATTTTTGGCATCATTGGGCAACAATTCCATAATAACCTTTCAGCATATTGTAATTCAAGTGTTCTGAGAGATAACTAGACTTCTGTTCCTCCTCATGGCTCTGTTTTCAGGCTTTCCAGATTTCACAATGGCGGCGGCGTCACAAACTTACAGTTAAACTGTGCACTACAAGATGATTCTGAAAACATCTGAGGAGAGAAATCGGCATTAACGTAACGGAATATTGATTCATATTTGATCAGCGCTGCCTAGTTTGACTGTTTGGTCGGAGTTCGCGAGTGATTGACAGCCGGCTCTCATAGACTGCAGCCTCAGATCAGCTCTCACTGCTCGTTTTCTTCCGGTCTGTGAAATCTTGCAGATGCCGTTAGGAGCACCGGAGGACACAGAGGAACATGATTTTTTTCAGGTTACCTGTTTCATGTACTACTGTCAGGATATAGCAACCGTTTTATAAAAATAACTTTTTTTTAATCGTATTTGCTCCAATCTCGCCTACTGATGCTTTAATAGAGTAGCAATATTTGTATTATTTATATATTTAGAAAGTATAGTGCTTGAGTTTACTTCCATCACTGCAGTCGTGTTCCAGATATATGCAACACAACAAAGTGGGAAAAAATGTCCTACATGTGATGAATAGTCTTGCATGCTCCTTAAAAGTTCTGACTGCCACATGAATGAAATACTCAAATAAAATAAGTAATAAGTAAGCAGAGAGCGGTACCTGGTGAACCAGCTCGTGGGCGATAACACTGGCCACTCGCTGCTTGTTGTAGGACGACGACTGGTTAACATCATACAGCAGGTTGGTCTCCCGGTAGGTGATGAGGCCCCAATTCTCCATGGCACCAGTACCAAAGTCAGGGATGGCTATCTTATCTGGATCAAAACAGCACAGAGAGTCCATGTAACTGCTTATCATGTGTTTTATTGCATTACAGCCTTACTAATTGGTGTGAGATTGTATCTTGACAACTGACGGAAATACTGCCATCAAAGTTGGAATCTTTATCCCCCAGAGATTTCCTGATTTTATTATTCAAAAACTGGATTTACGCAACCACCTGATGTGTCCTCTATCACCACCATTAGAACAAAGGTAAGACGTGATTATCTCGACATGACACAGTCATTTAATCTTGTTACCTGTAATTTGACCTGGTTACCTGTAAATACTATCATTAGTCAGTTGTGCTCAGGGATAACAGTCATTTCAGTTCTGGGGTGGAGTTCTGACTATCTTAAGAGTAGCAGCTACAGTAGAGGCTACATAGTGTGCAGATCCTGCGGGTTGGGGGAGGGTGGGGATTGTTTTCTTGGGAAATATGATCAAATATTAGAATCACAAAAAAAACGTGTATTTGAGAACATGCGACCAGCGGAATAAAACTGTAGCTAATAGAGGGCCGTAGCAGGGACTTTTAGATTTGTTGTTCTTATTTGGAAAACACTGTGACCCATACTTGCCAACCTTGAGACACAAAAAAAAGGGAGGATTTTAAACCAAAGGTGAGGGTCCTCCCACAGAAAAATCAGAGTTTCAGAGACTTTCCTGCATTCTGGTGACTTAAAAAGAATGAAAATAACAAAATAATAGAATAATAAGTACACTGCAACAGCATTTTTATGTTAAACTTTGAATTTAAACTTTAACTCCCAGGAAAGAAAACTGAATTATTTGCCCCTCTGGTGTGAACTTGGCATGTGAATCTCTAGTGTAAACTAATATTCATCAGTTTTTATAAATTTTTTGCTCCTGCTTGAGTATTTCATTCAGTTAGCTCTCTTCATTTCACTCTCCTTCTCTCACTCACTGAAGGCTTATCGAGACACAACGCGACAAAGGAACCACTGCGCTCTGAACCCATTACTGTATTTCCAGCTTGCGCCGCGCTACGTCGGCTTTTCGCTACGTCGGCTTTTCGCTACGTCGAGCAAACCCCGACTTTGGGCGCTGCACACTGTGATGCAATCGCAGCTCAAACATGAGCTCTAACTGCGCTGTGTCGCGAGCATAGACGTCTCTCTTCTGCTGGGAAACGACATTTGGTGTAGCTCTGTTGTCGTCTGGGTGGAAACAGTAGCGCTTATACACGCTGTACAGAGCCAGAAACAGGTTAAGATAACGAAAAGGGAATAAAGTGTCAAAATTTGCCATAAATCAAGAGAAATATGTGAGAATTGTGACCCCGGGAGGAAACCAGGAGAGGGCGATGAAAAAGGTGATTTTCCTGGGAAAACAGGGAGGGTTGGCAAGAATGATGTGACCCAAAAAACAAAGTATAGCCGGGTTTCCACCAAAATTAGTTCCACCAAAAGTAGTTCCAGGGACTTTTGATCCAAATCAAACATAGTATATCTACTGTACAGTCTAAACTTACCCAGTTTTGCGATGGAGTACGTCATGTTGAAATAGTCTTCAAAGTGGTCAAAGATGATCTTGGTTGTGTCGGCTGCATACTTTGCAGTTTCTAACTGACTTGGCTGGGCGTAGATTCTCAACTATAAAGGCAGAGGAAGACAAAACACACACAAATGCATGTATTAGCATTTGCCTGACAGTATAAATCTACTAGTACAAGTTCATTTCAAATTTTTTCAACGATACTTGTTGGAAAGTGATGGCAATGATGGTAGTAAACTCACAGGGACTCCTTTGGCTGAAAATCTTTCCAGATAGCCAAACTGGTGCACAGCAAAACATACCAAATAGGTACTCATTGGAATGGACTTCTGGAAGGACGTCTTCAGTTTATTGTGAGGCAGTTGTTTAGGGGCACCCTGGAGAGGCAGAGCAAAAGGCTAATGGGTTAATGTGGCTGTCACTCAGACTATGGAGCTGGGTGGATCCCCTGCCCCAAAAACAGAGGCACAAGATTGATTCCTCTTACTCTTTTAGTATTCAAAGTGTTCACTCCCAAGTCTGGCTTCCTCTTTCTTTGCTTTTTTTCCCCTCCACCATGGGAAAGTTTGAGTAATTATGCTCCCTCCACTTACAGCAACCATTCTCCAGTCCAACAGGATTGTGAACACTTTTATTGGCAAAGTAGCTCTGATTCGTAGCGGTAATTATTAGCAGTTATTAGTGGAGCTGTGGAATTTGAGGATGTACGTTAAGTTTAGTTGATGAATCACATAGTTTCTTCTGGAATGAAAAACTTTGCTGATGAAGCCCAGTCATAATGTAGTCAAAAAGCCAATGCTGTTATAGACCTGTGATGGACTATTTTCATAGCAGACATTTTGACAGACGTTATTGATGCCTGTTGCTAGCAGAGTTGATTAGCTGTAGCTAGCTGGCTGATTAACGCTAACTATTGGAAACGGATTAGGGTTAAAACTAAAAACTAGGGCTGTCAATCGATTAAAATATTTATTCGCGATTAATGGCATGATTGTCCATGATTAATCACGATTCATCGCAAATTAATCGCCTTTTTTTCAAATTGATCATTTTTTATCTGTTCAAAATGTACCTTAAAGGGAGATTTGTCAAGTATTTAATCCTCTTATCAACATGGGAGTGGACAATTATGCTGCTTTATGCAAATGTATGTATATAATTATTATTGGAAATCAATTAACAACACAAAACAATGACAGATATTGTCCAGAAACCCTCACAGGTACTGCATTTAGCATAAAACAATATGCTCAAATCATAACATGGCAAACAGCAGCCCAACAGGCAACAACAGCTGTCAGTGTGTCAGTGTGCTGACTTGACTATGACTTGCACCAAACTGCATGTGATGATCATAAAGTGGGCATGTCTGTAAAGGGGAGACTCGTGGGTACCCATAGAACCCATTTACATTCACTGATCTGGAGGTCAGAGGTCAAAACAGCCATTGCTTTGAAAATAGCCATGATTTAGCAGAGGTTGGAGCGTTATTTAACCTCCTTCACGACAAGCTGGTATGACATGGTAGGTACCAATGGATTCATCAGGTTTTTCTAGTTTCATATGATACCAGTATCTTCACTCTAGCTTTAAAACTGAGCCTACTACAACCTCCGAAAGATTGACTGCGTTAATGCTCGAAATTAGTGGCGTTAAAATGAATTTGCACGTTATTATCATGTTAACTTTGACAGCCCTACTAGAAACCTGTAAAAAACTGTCTTTAAATATACACATGATGGCTACATACATTGTACAATGCTAAAAGTCTGAGGCTAAAGCTGCACGTCTCAGGCAAAGACAGCAGCCTCACCAGTTTATAGTCCACGAAGAAGACTTAATAGTTGCAGGGTAAAGCTGTTACCTATTGTAGTACAGTTATAAATGTAAAGGGTAATAAAGATGTAATTAAATGTCATGTCGTTAACTGTTTATAGAAGCGTCACAGAGGTTAGATTTATGCTTTATGACTGTATTTTCAAACAATATGTTTCATATCTACCAGAGAAAAGGACTTTGGGATGAGGAATAAGGCCACGTATGTCTTCATTCTCTGCTCAGGTAGACTGTACTCCTCTATAGAGCAAATGGTTGTTTGCCGCTATATTAATGCTCTGGATATTTAATTTAGCAGATTTAAAATGTCAATGTTTAGCGTCTCTGGCTTGAGTCCTACCTCAGGCGGCATGTTGGACAGAGCTGTGTAGTTTTCATCATGAGTGATGGAGATTTTGTAGGTGGCCTTCTTATTGGGTTCATCGAAGCAGGGAAATGACTTGCGGGCATCTGTTGGCTCATGATCAGTCGCAGCAATCTTTCTGGTGATCAAATGAAGGACAGATTATTGCAAATGTTCAGATTAATACTCTATAACAAAGTTAAATACATTTAGATGCAAGTTTGTCATCTCTGATTGACACCACCTCTGGTATTTTGCATCAGTTACTTCCCCTAACCGAGCCTTATCCCTGAGGAACTTCTTATCTACTTCTTTTTTTTTTTTTATCATATCAATAAACATCGTGGCCCCAATAGACTCGACCAAGGCAGTGTTTACTGTTAAAGTAATGACCTTTACCAAAACCTAAAATTTAAAGTGATACTCCTAAATCTGTCTTTTGAGTGATTTTAACACGTATCCCCTGAAGACGTTTAATTCATGTCAGTTAAGTTTGCATGGTGGCAAAAAGGTCCATAGAATCCTTTAAACCCCTCTTCTGCAGCCTAAACCACATCTGTGCTGTGCATCTACATGCTCAGTATGTATGAGGTAGTGCATTTAGCCAATGAAACAATGACTGTTTGGAACATACCACAGGACTTAAATGGATTATGTCTCTGGAGTGGTTTGAACATTTTCTATGGACGGATCATTTTTTTTCTGCAGTGTAAACATGTGCCACCACTGGAATCCATTGTAACTGACATGAATCCAAGCTGAGCCCAACTGCTCTCCATAAAGGAGTCAAACTTTTTACAGCCAACTCCAGCTGAATAGTGTTTGTTTCAAAATATAAGTTAGTATTAACTCCAAAAAAACTGAGCCAAGGTTTAGTTCAACAAGAGTAGCAATGTGTTGTTATTGATCAGAGTTTGATAAAACAAACCTAACCACTTATGAGCTTTTCTTGACGCATCATATCGGACAGTCTTCGTCAGTAGATGGAGTTTGCTCATGGAGATGGATCAGTTAATAGCTCAGTAGCTGTTATGATTTCATCCATAGCATCTCCATGACAACTGAGCAAATTCCATCCGCTAATGAAGGCCATGTGATACAGTTAAAGCTCCAGAAAAAGAAAATTACTTACTACTCCATTATAATGTGTTATAAACATATTTTTTCATATACTGCTTTTAGATGGTGAATAGTGTGAGTCAAAATATGTGTTACCAGCATTTCCTTAAAAGACTGAAGCTATGTTTCTTCTGTCTACATGTCACTTTATTTTCTTTTTGTTGTGTTGATGCGTGTGTATGACAGAATCAAATCAAAGAACTTACTTGGTGACGTCGTCCTCAGTGTAGATGACCCTGTAGAATCCCACCACAGAGCCATTGAGCCAACCCTGGAAGTCCAGGCTGAGCACGTACACCTCCCCTGGGCCGGTGACTGGCAGCTCCTCTTTGGCCTCCACCACCACATACTCCTGAGGTTTGTATTCAAAGCAGCTCTTCACTGCGACCTCCCTCTGGCTGTTCAGCATCCTCAGCCTGGGCATGGCGCTGACAAACGTCTCCCTAATGTGAAGCCACAGATGGCGAGTGGGCTTGCTGACTTCCACGTGGACCTCCACGGTGCCCGTGTAGGTGTCGTCGACCAGGTCCGGCTCCAGGTGCAGGTCATAGTGGACCGGGTTCACGTAGCTGGGCAGACGGAAATTCTTCCAGTCCCCGTTGGAGTCAGAGGAAGGCATACAGGGCCCTCTGGCAGGCAGGGGGGGCTGGGTAGGCAGTGCTGTGGGGGCTGGTGTGGAGGGAGTGGTGGTGGTGGTGTCTGACCTGGAGAGGCCCACCCCGAGGCCCACCGCCACAGAGCACACCACCACCGTCACACAGATGATGACTACATGCTTACTGCGGATGCAGTAGCGCTTCTGTTGCTTCTCCATGTCCATGCTGTCAACCATGGTGACTTCCAAACCTGAAAACTTCACAGGACTAAAACACGACTTTCTCCAGGTTCTAACGCTGACCTGAAGTCAGAGCTGCATGCTCTGGCTCGTACAGTATTTAGATTAGCTGCATGAGCTGATCCAAAGCTTGCCTCTGTGGTGCTGAGGGGTGGAGAGAAGAAAGAGGAGGAGAAGTGAGAAGAGGAATTCTGTCAGACAGCGGTGAGAATCTCACACACTGAGCGAGAGATTTATTGTGTTGTGCTGTTAAAACGCCTCCTCCTGTTAAACATCTACAATAGCCTGTAAATCAACAGCTAGAGTTCAACTTTGTGTGTCTTTGGTTAAAAGACATGTTGTCTGTGTGTATGCATGTAAATAGAACATGAACATAGTGCCTGAAGCTAACTTTTAAAATAATTGAACCACTGTGTGTTTTGAATCCCTGTCAGAGGGAAGTGAGTTGGTTGCAGTACAATCTTTCCTGCTGAAAGGGGGAAGGATAAAGGGAAGCAGGGGTCTGAAATGAACTTTCTTCACTTCCTGCCACTGTGGCAGACAAGTATTATTTTTGTCTGCCACTCAGAAATGTTATCTGCCACTTTTGAAATCTATGCGCTAAATGAAGGAATACATTTTTAGATCTGACGTCATTCAATCGTCAACATATTTTACACAAAAAACATTATACACGGTAAATTACAGTGTTCAAGCCCTATTTTTGTTGGCAGGGAGGTTACTGTACACAGTACTGTACTTTGTTATTGTCATCTATAATGGTTGTTTGCAGAAAAAACACACAATTCAAATGATTATGATTATTTAAATATTTGCTTTGATTAAAAAAATCTTGGCAGGCTGCTTAGAGCTAGTGTTAGGAAGTTAAACAGGTCATAATTCTCTCTCTAATATCTATTTTATAATGATGTGAAAACATCTCCTTCAAACAATTGGATTTACTTGCCAACAACTTAATTTTCTGAGATTACATTTGAACACATCATGATAACGTTGTAATTTACCTTCGCCCAATAGTGATTTTTCCTGAGCAGCATTTGAACGCCTCATAATTGTAACTCAATGGCACCTCCGTTAACGCTAGTAGCTCCGTTATTTATCCAAGCAGGACTGTGCTGCCAACCGGCTGCTAACAGCTAACGTTACCAACTGTCCTTCCGTTGATTTCAACACTGATTTGTTGTTCACAGTGTCGCTTCCTCAGGTTTATAAGGTCGTGCTGTTGAGTGCTTTTTTTCTCTCTGCCGTGGCTCCGGTCCAAAACAAACATGAATGAAAACATGATACAGCGTGCGTATGCGTCATTGCGGAACTGTGGGAAAGCGTCAATACAGAGGAATCGATAGTCACAGAAGCATGAGATGCCAAGGAATTGAACAAGTAAGAACCCGTTCTTAATGGGAACCAGTTCTCTATTCGCATCTTTAGCGTTTTCCCTGCCTGCCAAAGTGGCAGATGGCCCGCCCATTTTACCCGCTACTGCCAACAATTTACCCGCATTTGGCAGGTGGCGGGTGCTAATTTCAGACCCTGGGGGGAAGGGTCTATTGTTTGGACATGACTGCACTTGCTATTGCATTTGCTCTTTGGTCAACATAATAGTGATTACAACAGAGTGACGTGTGAACAGAAAAGCTAAACAAAGTCTGTATTGTGTTGCACCGCAGCAGTAGGATCAACAATGTGGAAATATTTATTTTCTTCCCATGTTTCAGTATCAACAGCGCCGGAGGACGATGACACTGCTGTCAGTTGTTAGTCCAACAAGTTAACAACACCTATTGGCGAGATGAATATTCATGATCCCCAGAGGATGATCCAAAATAGATCGACTTGGTTAGGCTTAGGCAACAAAACTACTTAGTTAGGTTGAGGAAAAGATCACGGTTTGGGTTAAAATAACACTGGAAGTGCCGTAAGTTCAGTACAGAGGTTACGTGATAAATAGATCAACGTTGACTTCTGGTTTCATAGGGGACATGAACACCGGTCCCCTGGGTGAAAGTCCTGTGTTTTTTGACCCACCCATCCACCTCGACCTCCTCCCTATGCGACGTTCGCTGCTCTCTTTACTTTCCGGTTCACAATTACGTGGATTGCATACAAATTGATTTTGTGCTGACCATCACAAGAATTTTTTTTCTTTTTTTTTTTTAATTTGTCACCCATCTTTTCATAATCTATTAGGCAGGTGGTCATGGACATTCATGCTGCCATCCCCTCTGGCGACACCATGGCTTTAAATATTTAGTTGCTTCTAAGGAAGCTAAAAAGTCAAAGCAATCCTGGCAGACCAGCTTAATATGCAACTATTCTGACCCTGAGCTTCTTCCTCATATTGGAACTTTATTGTTTTTACAAGTTTCACACAGATAAGACTCTCATAAATATTATGGCTCTGTCATCCTTGACCTTCAGTAAACATCAGAGGCCTGTACTATGAAGCAGGATTTGCGGTTATCGAGGTAACTTCAGGGTTAACCCTTCAGGGTTTACCGTCCTACGAAGGTGGATCATTTCTTACCGGGTAGATCACCATGGTAACTTATGCTAAACAGCTAACCTGCTCCTGAGCAGGTTATGTTCCAGATAAGAGATCAACTCATATAAAAGCACCGCCTACTGACCAATCAGAGCTCTGTGTGGTTATTGTATGATAATATTACACACATATGAAGAAGTTACAGTCATAATCCAGGCTAAAAACAACACAGTTTAAACTGACAAATGCAGGAAGGACCGCTGGCTGTATGCTGTGGGTGTTTACAGCTTTGAATTATATTTTCATATTTCTTTTTTAACTTCCTCTTGAGTCCGTTTCACACCGCCGGAGACGGGGATGCAGCTGAAAGAAGGTTTAAATAGTCATACACGCTGCAGTATTATCATGGGGCTTGATTGGGTGTAATCCAGTCATCCATTATACATTTATAAAGCTATTTATATCTAGACGACTATATCTTTCTTTTGAGTATTCCGTTAACTTAATAAGTCTGTTAATTTACGCATTCACACATTGGGAGTTTTTTTATTTTACCAGCTGTTCTTCCTGCATTTGGCAGCTTCAACTGTGTTACTGTTAGTCTGGATTAAGTGTTTAACTTCTTCGTATTTGTCTAATATAGATTGCTCTTCCTTTGTTAAATGTGCTGCTCTGCCTGTCGGTGGACTTGTCTATGTCTGTGATTGGTCAGTAGACTTGTCCATGTCTGTCATTGGTCAGATACTACAAACACCGCCCCGTTCATGTGAACGCGCTCATAACCAGACTGAGAAACTCTGGGTTGATTTACCAAATTGATGAGGGACTATTTTTCCCATTTAGACACTTTTGTCTTGATAAAAGAAAAGGTTCTTCATATTCAACATGTCTGGACTTTGTATCTGGACCCTTTCTGGCTGTTTTAAGGCTTTGTATGCTTTAAAAGCAAAGGTGTTTATACCTGTTCAGAATGGCCACACTGGAGAGCAGGGTAAAACACCTGGCAGGCCATGACAGGGACAGACAGGGACAGCCTGGGACGTGGGAAAGGTGTAGGGGAAGGGGGTTTCTATGGAGGACGGAACCTGCCAAAATAAAAAAAATTAATGAATAAATAAATAAATAAATTACTCAATAAATATATAAACATGTCATTAAATGTCGCAAAAATAATATTAAAAATAAATGTAGCCATTAATTAATTTATAAAATGTGACATAAATTGATATTTCCGTTTTAATTTGCTTCTTTATTTATTTATCTTTGTAATAATTCCCTTATTTTTTATACTCCCTGTTTAATTGTCCCTTTTATTTATGTATGTATTTGTTTATTTTTGCATTTATTTTTTATTTATTTTTAAATGTGTGTAAGTTTTTCCCTCGCCAAAATGTAGTGCAACGTCATGGCGTTATTTAGCGTTCTTCCCGACATGCTAGATTCCTTAGGTGTTCTATTTTCATATGATACCAGTACCTTCACTCTAGCTCTAAAACGGAGCCTGCTACGGCCTCTGAAATAAGTAAAGTCGGCCCTCAAGCAATGGAAGAGGTTTAAAGGTCACTGTGTCCAACAAAGAGGATGGTTAAAATGTTCTATCATGATGAACAAGCCTGCATATTCATCACCATCTATTCACCACATGGATTACTCAAAACAACTATAATGTTCATCAACCTATCATTAATAAATTCTGTTATATCACAATGCCACGTGTTGTGCTAGAATATGTTACCAGGCAGGTCGAGATGGACATGTCAATAATATACAGTAGCCTATCTGTAGCCGACACCGTGTTCTTGAAGATCTTTTAATGATTCCATAATGTATTACCCTCCTATAATCTACATCCTCGTTGTGCTGGGTGTTATATTATGACTGCTTTATCAGGAGTTATAAATAAGAGGCGTAGATAAGTAGATAATCAATAACTTGATTCCGAAACATTGTTAAATAAACATTGATTACTTTCTGGTAAATTAGCACTATACCTTTAGAGGAAATAGAATTCAAAATAGAGTAATTTACTTTGATCTTTTGTTAACTGTGTAAAAGAGACATAAAACCTAGTGAATCTGATTTAATGTCTTACCCGACAGTGATGATCTCGCCAGCTGATTGCAGGCTGAAGCGAAACCTTTTCATGGTGGAAGTTTGTCCTGCACACATCAGGTACATTCAATCAGTGTAGTTTAACAATGAACACAAAAAAAAGTATTACATATCATCTCTCAGCATGCAGGTGGAACGTAACAAAAAGAGATTTCAAAGGGCAATGGGCCTCAACATTGGGAAGAATCTTTTGCCAAGTTGTGTGTGTCAAGTTGTTGTAAATAATTGATTAATTAATTTAAAATAAATTGTGAAAGTGTATAAGGGTTTAGAACATTATGATAGAAGTATATGATGGCTATTCCTATGCTCTTTTATGTCTTATAAGTTGTTACAGCAACAATTTGTTCCACAGAACTGATCAAAAATGATCAATAATCCCTCCAACATAAGACACCAAGAGCATGAGGAACACAGAAAAAGACCAAAAAGGAGGTTGGACGCTACACTTTTGGTCAACATCCTTATTCCTCAGCAGAGCAAAAACACAGAAAGTCTAACTCACAGTTCGGTGTCCGTCCTGAAGAAACAGTTTGTGGTCCAAAGGATGAAACCAGATGGCAGCGGAGATGAAATCCACGTCGGGACGGACACCAATAGTCCTCTCCGGGTCGGTGATGGTTATCTTGTGGCGGTACTGATTCCCCCAGACTTTAGTTGATCAGGCAGAAGACGGAAAACCAGTTCCCATCCACATAATAATATAAAATAAAATGCCTCCGTAATAATAATAATAATGAACAAATGCCTCTACAATAACAAACAATTAAGGAAACTGAAATATTGTTTTTATTTTTCCTTTTACCCTCCTTTAAAGTTTTCCCAAATGAAATAGACTAAAAGAAATGGATAAAAAGGATTTCAGTGAAAATCACCAATGAATAGAAGAACAAAAGGCTAGCGTGAGGCAAGCCAGATCCTTGCACTAATAGCACCTAAACGTCTTAGTGCAGGTAACCTAATTGAAGGGTATTTATTTTATTTCCCCAACTAAGATAGTCAACACGCTCAATAAGCAAAACACAACAAAGCACAGAATCTCAAAAGGGCCTAAAACAGACCAGAATTTCTGGCTTGACTGTTAACATATGTTGCATGTAGTGAAGGAGAGATCAGAATGAAACTGGATGTGCAGTTTTCCGCCTCTTTTAAGTCCTACAGACCCTGATTGGCCAAGAGGGGAATGCACCAAGCTGCTCTCAACTATCATTTAAAGGGACTGTTTGTGTTTTGACTGGAACTTTTTACATGTATAAATCTAACGGATCGGGATCCCATGCGCGCTTGCGTGTGGCTACACTGTGCTCCTCTGCCTGCTTGCCTGCACTCACACACCGCGCGCATTCTCGCTGTCTCGCTCCTCCTCCACACGTGCATGCACGCTCACTACACACTCCTCCAGATCAACAGAGGTTTCCCGTGTCTTGTGAAGTGACGGGGCTCCACGGAGAGAAATGTTATCGTCTCTGACCAAAGCTTCGGTGTCTCCCTGCTGGCCCAACACTAAGATCAGCAGTGATTCACGGAGAGACCTTGGTCTGGTCAGCTAACATTACTGCCAAGCAGCTGAAATATAGAGTGATATTGTGCTTTTAGCTGACGTGAGCTCACTGTTTTGAGCGATGCTCGTTCATGTCTATTTAGAGCGAGCCCGACGCTGACTTTCGTTGACTTAACGGCCACAGATGTCACTGTTAACAAGCAATTCTGAAAGTTACAAATAGTCCCTTTAAGAGCCAGTCCCCACACCCTGCGCAACAGGTGAACTGAATTACCCTACAATCACTCAGCAATTCAACCAAAAACACACCAGGAAAAAGGAAACAACAGCAAGCACCAGAGAACGGGCGGCTGCCACAATGTGACCTTCAGCATCTGAAAGGCTGAGGCCGAGGACCTACACAGCTTTACCGGTCACCATGGGGTCTGTCAGGTCCAAGCTCGCAATAGACTCTATAGACTTCACGTATCCACTGGTCACACAAGCTAACTTACAGAACCTTTCTCTAGCCGATGCTACTCTTAATACACCCGTGATTTTACCTCTACATTTAGCGGTAATTAGCATTCAGCTGAGCAGGTAGCATCTTTACTCCCGCTAGCTTAGTGGCTAACTGCTACTCACACTGAATTCCGGCTTGTGTCGGGCTAATTAACTAAGATTAAATAGAGAAAAGTGTGTGTTGGTGTGTTAACCTACTGCTACTATTTCTCCTCTATTTACTCGACATAGCTCTCTTTTATCTGTCTGCCTGCTGTTTCTTTCTCTCCTCCTTTTTGTCCCGCCCTCTTCCTGACCTACGACCAATGAGCACACAGCTGCCACTGACTGACAACTACAGCAACCAATCAAACTACATTGCTGAAACTAAAGGCGCAATGTTTTTTTTTTTTTTAATAAACTGTTTATTTTAAGTACTTATTCAACTATTTACATCGTACCTTGTTTATGACAAAATTATCTTAATCTCAGTTAACCATTTTTTCCCTTCTTTATTATTTACTAGGCCTACTTACCTTATTATTAAACCGGCAGTATATTTTTGGCATCATTGGGCAAACATCCCATAATCACCTTTCAGCATATTATAATTCAAGTGTTCTGAGAGAAAACTAGACTCCTGCTCCTCCTCATGGCTCTGTTTACACACTTTAGAAATTCTAGCCTGTTACGGGAGACTTTGACCAATCACAGGTCATATCATTTCACCAAAAGAGTGGCCCATAATAATCATGTAAAGTTATATTATATTATAATTATGAATGCATTAATGTGTAGGCCTACATCGCTTTAATATTGCAACTGGCTCATTTTAAATACTTGATATACTTTATTTGCTGGTAGCTTGTGAGTTTCCCCCTAAAAATCAATAAAGTTCTATCTTAATCGGTAATAATACATCATAATTTATTTGTTGATTACATTTAGTATTATTAATCTGAATAACTGACGTTGCCTCTGAATTGAAGTGGAGTAGAAGTATAAACAGTGGTGGCCGGTCAATAGAGGGCGCTAGGGCGCTACCCCCCCTCGGAGTTCAGAGTGATTGACAGCCGGCTCTGATAGACGGTTGCTAGGCAACAGACCTCAGATCAGCTCTTACTGCAGTGAAATCTCTCAGATGCCGTTAGGAGCACCGGAGGACACCGAGGACACCGGAGGACTAACAGAGGAACAGGATTTTTTTTTTCAGGTTACCTGTTTCATGTACTACTACGACATAGTGACCGTTTTATAAAAATAACTTTTTTTAATCATATTTGCTCCAATCTCGCCTTCTATACATTATGCAGGATAATGTATATTATTGGATTATACTTATTGATGCATGTTCAGTGTTCATCACTTTAATGTTGCAGCTGGTAAAGGTGGAGCTCATTTTAATGACTTTATATACTGCTGGGTAGTTTAATCTATAATAATACATAATTTATTCGTTGATTAGATTTTGTATTAATAATCTGAATCTGTAAAGTAACTAAAGATATTAAATCAATGTAGTGGAGTAAAAAGTACAATATTTCCCTCTGAGATGTAGTGGAGTAGAAGTAGAAAGTAGCAGAACATGGAAATACTCAAGTAAAGTACAAGTACCTCAAAATTGTATTTAAGTAAATGCACTTAGTTACTTTCCACCACTGAGTACATATTATACTGTTGTGTTTTTCTAAGCATTCTTTACTGCTCCTGTTGGAATAAAATAAATGTTGATTATTTAACTACAAAATAGTAATGTGTTTTTGATACCTTCACTTTTTTGCATCAAATCATACCGGGATGTTTGCTGAAATTGATTGGATGTGGCGCAGCCCTAGAAAACTTTCCACCAGCCGCCACTGAGTATAAAGTAAGGTTTACAATAGTTTACATTAACATAACAGCTCTACTGTAATGAAAGAGAGATAAAAGGTAATAAATCAGTGAAAAATGATTTAAAACAAAAAAAAATACAAGTATAAATGAAAGGAAAATATATTTGACAAATATGAGAAAAAAAATAAAAAGTCTCCTTCAGTGTCTCAATCAACACACGCACGTGCGTCATTGAATGCCATGGCAACAGCAGTCAGGTCAGGTATATAAGGGCTGCAGAGAGTTCTGGTTTCTCTCTTTGCATTTGGACTTTGACACTTTGGAGTTGGAAACCTTTTGTAAAGAAAACTCTTTGAGTTTGAAACCACTGAGAGAAACTACTGGAAAGCGGATCTTGTTGGAGAACTAAACTTTTGGATAAATCAACTATATTGTGTGAAACCGAGGAGCCTGAAGATGGAGCAGCAGCTGATGGGAGCCAACTCTGAGTTAGACAACAACAGGCCAGGTTAAACAACTTTTACATTTATTTGATCATTTTATTATCTATTGATTCATCCCCTTAAAACCCATAAAAACGTTCTCCGTGTAGAAATCAGTGTAACTTGTTGATTTTAGTCACACCATGTTATCAGGCCTGTTGGACAAACACTGATTTGGTGAAAAGTGACACTCAGTGGACGATTTGTCCTGTAAAATGATGATTTGATGGACAGCATGTGTTAAATGTCCCGGGCCAGCTGTGGAGCGGGTTAACAATGTGTGTAGTGGTTTGAAAACACTGTTATTTTGGTTTGAGGGCATCAAATCTTCCAAACTTGACATCAAAATACTGAAAAAAGATGGCGACTGGGCAACATTTCATAAAATGCTCAACATGTATTTTAGTTGCTCACCATGGAAACGACGTCACAGGTAGGAGGTGACGTCACGACGTCCAGGTGTAATCAAACCAGGCACGTTGTTCTTTGCGCATGCGACCCTGAGATGGTTTGTTTTCATTGTTGAAGCTCGACTTGTTGTAGAAACACCTGCTGCTTTTAGTTCATCACATCTAAATCTACTTATTGGTAACATTTCACATTGAAACGCGCTTTTCTCGTTAGTGTGCTGTTTGGTTCTCGGGACACAAGAGAGACATTTGTTACGTAACTGCATGTGCGCGTGCTGCGTCCAGGATGACAACACGCGCTGTGATATGCAGCTCCTAAACTGGGACAATAATAAAGTAAAGAGGTTCCTCTGGTCATGTTGGATTCATGTACTGTAGCCATGGTTCACTGTGCGTAATGACGCATGGAGTTCAATGCATATTAAACACATTCACGCTGTTTATTACAAACCACTGGTCGTTTAGTCCACACAAACACTGAAGTCCTTCCAGCTGTCTGCTGCTACATCAATATGTAGCTCTCATTTCCCCCGTTGTCCCGGTGCTCCCGGGCTTGTGTTTTATTAGTCTAACGAAGGCTTTGCGGCAGGAATCTGAATCCAGATCAGAAAAGAGAGAGCCGTGATGCGTGAAAGATCATAGTGAGACCCTCCTTATGGAGGACGGAACCTGCCTAAATAAATATATATAAATGACTCGATAAATAAATAAATAAATGTCATTAAATGTAGCAAAAATAATATAAAAAATTAATGTAGCCATTAATTAATTGATAAAATGTGGCGGAAATTGTCTGTTTTAATTTTCTTCTTTATTTTTTTATCCTTCTATTAATTCCCTTATTTATTTACTCTACTGTTTACTTTTAGCTTTTATTTATTCATGTATTTATTTTAATACATTTTTATTTAATTTTTTATTTTAGCATTTTTTTTCATTATTTTCTATTTATTTTTCCATTTATGTTATTATTTATTTTATATTTAAATGTGTGTATTTATTTATTTATTCAGTTATTTATGTATTTATGCATGATTTCCACTTTGCATTTCACCCCTTATTGATAACCCAAAATGTATTTATTTCTGTATTCTTTTCTTTCGGGACACGTGTAGTGCAGTCGATGTATTTCTAATTTACGTCTTTTTTTTGATTATTGCTTACTTATTCAAAATTATTTCATGTTATTTTGATTTTTTGCCCCTCAGGTGGTGTGAACTGCATCGTCGAGCGTCCTGCACGAGACGGTGAGGTCAGGCTTGGTTTTGTTGGTGATGGTGAGTATGAACGTTATGTCATCGAGAGAGATATTTATCAGATATTTGGCCACTCTGACAGTGAGGAGGAGGACATGGTGGAGGAGATGGAGGAGGAGGAGGAAGAGGAGGAGGAGGAGGAGGAAGAGGAGGAGGAAGAGGAGGAGGATGAAGACGCATGGTCTGACTCGAGCGAAGATTCTGGTTACGAGTCCAAGTCCGAGCATGAAGAGGACTCTGAAGATGAGGATTTCAACGTCATCATCAGACCTGTCTCCCCCATCAACCAGCTGGTCCCACGTCCGAGCTTTTGGCAGGTTTTACACCGAGGGTCATCTCCTGTTGGCCGTCCCGCTGGAGCTCCTTTCTGCTTCCCTTTTGGTGTTCTTCCTGCTCAGCAAGAGGAACGCCCTGAAGAAGGTCGACCCTCAGTCTGTCAGAGGTCAGAAGAGTCCGCTCCCTCAACCTCAGGCCTCAGCATCTCTACAAAGAGGAGCAGAGAAGAGGACTGCACAGAGCAGATAGGTGTGAAGAGGCAGCGCCAGTGTGAGGACAGCCATGAGGAGCCAGCATCCTCCACTTCAGGCCTCAGCATCTCCACGAAGAGGAGCAGGGAAGAGGACTACGCAGAGCAGGTAGGTGTGAAGAGGCAGCGCCAGTGTGAGGACAGCCATGAGGAGCCAGCATGCTCCACTTCAGAACTCAGCATCTCCATGAAGAGGAGCAGAGAAGAGGACTGCACAGAGCAGGTAGGTGTGAAGAGACAGCGCCTGTGTGAGGACAGCCATGAGGAGCCAGCATCCTCCACTTCAGACCTCAGCATGTCCATGAAGAGGAGCAGAGAAGAGGACTGCACAGAGCAGGTAGGTGTGAAGAGACAGCGCCTGTGTGAGGACAGCCATGAGGAGCCAGCATCCTCCACTTCAGACCTCGTCTCCTCCACTAACCGGAGCAGAGAAGAGGACTACAGGTAAAGCTTCAGGACATACTGGCAGTTCTCTCCTGATGACAGAGACTCAGATTCAGACTGAGTGCTGTTTGCTGCAGGATTGTACAACCTTTGCCTCTGGCAGGACTGATAAAGCCCCAGGCAGCCTTCCCACGCATCTGGCGGGGTTGACCATATAGGTTGCATCTTGATCCACAGCTTTTTTTTAATATCTCTTTTATATATGGATTTCCTTTTGAGTCATAGTTGATGATGCTAGATGCTGGTACCAGAGGTAAGTTAACAATGAATGGTTGTTATTCTGTGATGTATTTTTCTTTATAAAGTAGATACCAGACAAAGGTAAGTCAACACTTAATGACAGCATTAACGCAAGTCTCCTGAAAGTCTCACTTATCAGTGATTGAAAAACTGTTTATTTTACTAACTCTCTATCTTTTAGTTTTTTAAGTTAGGTGTAGATGGCTGTACCAGACGGAGCTATGGTAATAATTACTAACATTGAGACAAGTCTCCAAGTCTCTTTTACTCAGGTATTAGGCACCAACCAGATGAGAAGGATGGAGGACTACAGGACCAGATGAGAAGGATGGAGGACTACAGGACCAGATGAGAAGGATGGAGGACTACAGGTCTTTCTTTCAGTGAGCTCAGTAAGTAATCCCCTCCCTGATTCTCTTCATTATAGGAGCCTTCTTGAATATGATTCCATTGTTTCTAATATGAGTTGAGTTCAGAGGTATTCATGACTTGTGTTTGTGTTTCAGAGAGCAGGACTCCTCTGTGTTTTTGGCTCTCCTGGATCAGCTGAGAGTGGATGTCAACCAACCAATCATCCCAGGAAGACCCAGCAGCACCACAACACCACCACTCTCAGCATCCTATGAGTCCTCCACCGCCCCTCCACCCTAACCCCCCCGACACCAGCCGCGTCACTGACGAGGACCGGCCTAGTCCCGACCAGCACAGAGGACGCTGTTCTTTATCTGCTTCTTCTTCTGTGCTGGCGGGTTTGGGAAGCTCCTCACACACACAGGAAGCTGTCAGCACCTCGTTGCATCTGAGCTCACAAATCAAGAAAGAGACGGACCGTGACAATGTATGACATTTTAAATACAATAAATAAGGTGCAAATTATGATTTAATGTTTCAGATTTTCATTCAAGTGTTGCATATAATACTCGTATGTATAGGTAAATCTCATATTTCATGTTGATATAAATACAATTGGGAACACTTTATATTACGACCTGCAGCGTACAGTGTATTTATACTACTGGATACCTATATTGTGTTATTACAGGGTACAGTAGAGATGATTACAGTATGGAAGTATACAGACCTCAACCTAACTCTCACTAGAAACTCTTCCTCATCAATGTCCTTATGACTCCTCCTCCATCAAACACCAATCATTATCTTTCTTGATCTCACATTTG
Organism: Sebastiscus albofasciatus; assembly: GCA_916701655.1. Taxonomy (NCBI): domain Eukaryota; kingdom Metazoa; phylum Chordata; class Actinopteri; order Perciformes; family Sebastidae; genus Sebastiscus; species Sebastiscus albofasciatus. The sequence goes on from CAKAOI010047034.1 coordinate 31,139, forward strand.
AGATCTGATACACAAAACACAACAATTAATATTGTAGCAGAGATTGGACAATTTGCATGAACGTAAAATCTTTATTACAAAATTAGTTTATTTTTTAAAGTGACAGTCATCCTTTAGTAGCAGTTTAATATGATAAAGCATCAGTTCCCCTCTCTCTCTCTCTCTCTCTCTCTCTCTCTCTCTCTCTCTCTCTATATATATATATATATATACCCCATTCCAGGGTCTGAGAAGTGAAGCCAATGTTGAAGAGCCTTAAACTTCTTTCTAATAGCCAGCAGGGGGCGACTCCTCTGGTTGCTAAAAGAAGTCTGGTTGTATAGAAGTCTATGAGAAAATGAGCCTACTTCTCACTTGATTTATTACCTCAGTAAACATTGTAAACATGAGTTTATGGTCTCAATCACTAGTTTCAAGTCTTCTTCAATACAGCATGATGTTCATTTAGTAAATTATGGTCCCATTTAG
>CAKAOI010047035.1:0-29964 GCA_916701655.1 Sebastiscus albofasciatus
TATAATATATAAATATGTATATTATATATATTTATATATATAATCTAATATATATATATAAAATATAGAAATAAATATATAATATATATATATATAAATATATATATATATGGCGTACACCTATTATTTCCACTACTTGGGTACACAGTCCTGTCTTCTTTACCTTTATTTGTCCAGCTTTGTTGTTTTTGTTACTAGCTGTTTTTTATATTTCTGTGTAAGTTGTCTTTGTCCAATCCCTTGTATGTTTGTACTGATTGGGATTGTGAATACTACTGCAGGTGGAGTGTTACTACCATCTCATCTGGCTTACTCTCATGTTGATTCTGACATCCGCTCCGCTCTGCCACAGTTTGCCCAGCATCCGGTGTGTTTCTGTGGAATCTGACACCACACAGGTCCTTCAACACTTTGTTGTTGTAACTCTGTTTTTTCTCTGTCTGACTCACTGAGTCATGAATCATGACTTCATTGGCCGTCAGAGCGGCTGCAGCTCTGAGCCGTAGAGGTTGGAGGGAGTGGGGGGGAACTTCCGTGTTTGAGCAACAACGCAAACTGAACTGTTGTAGTTCACTGAACTCTCAGTGCTCTCAGTGTTATCTCAGTGATCTCAGTGATCTCAGTGATCTCCTGTCAGAGCGGCTGCAGCACTGAGTAGTTGTAGAGGTCTAACGGGGGGGACTTCCGTATTTGAGCCACAGTGAACTGTTCTCAGGCTCACTGTTTATCAGTGTTCTCTCAGTGTTCTGTTCTGTTCGGATGAGATGGAGCCGTCCACCTTCCTCTACGACGTCCCTCCAGTGGTCGTGGAACAGTTGTGTAAGATCCTGGACAGCGGAGACGACCGGTATCATCTGGTTTAGAGGTCTGGTTGATGTGAGGAGGAGCTGTTATCATCTGGTTTAGAGGTCTGGTTGATGTGAGGAGGAGCTGTTATCATCTGGTTTAGAGGTCTGGTTGATGTGAGGAGGAGCTGTTATCATCTGGTTTAGAGGTCTGGTTGATGTGAGGAGGAGCTGTTATCATCTGGTTTCACAGGTTAAGAAGGTTTACCACAGTCTGGTCTGTTACAAAAGCCATAGGCTATAGTTCTATATATCTAACTGTCAGTCAGTCAGTCTGACATATTTTATTATTTTTTTATTTTGCACAATTTAAGACAACATAAAAAAAAAATAAAAAATTATAATATTCAGTGCAGGAAGAGGCAAAAAAAAAGAAAACAATGATGAAGTTAGTTTAAAGGGCATTTGCAGTGGCATTCAGAATTTGTCCTCATTACAGCATTAGAGGTCAAAGGTCAAGTTCTCTTGACCTCAGTGTCATGACAATGTGACGGATGGATAGATTATAGTCTCAGCTTTACAATGATATGTGACTTCATGATATTCAGTGTTGGTTACCTTCTTTTATACTGGATCTATGTGTAAAAAGGCAAAAAAACAAAAGCTGGATACATTTTAATCAATCACTCCCTCAATCAATCAATCAATCAATCAATCAATCAATCAAACTTTATTTATACAACACCTTTCAAACCATTCAAAGTGCTGGACAGATGATTAACAAAAATATAGAGTGTTAAAAAAATGGATTTAGAGACTAACGCACCAAAACAACCAATATAACAGTTCATTGAATAAGAAAGCAATAAAAGACGGGCATTTTAAAGGTCCCATATCGTGCTCATTTTCAGGTTCATACTTGTATTTTGTGTTTCTACTAGAACATGTTTACATGCTGTAATGTTAAAAAAAACACCTTTATTTTCCTCATACTGTCTGTCTGAATATACCTGTATTCACCCTCTGTCTGAAACGCTCCGTTTCAGTGCATTTCAACGGAATTACGTTGCTAGGCAACAGTTTGGGTCCATGTTTACTTCCTGTCAGCTGATGTTATGTACATACACTGCAACAGGAAATAAACTGGGACACATTTAGTATGTTTATGTTCAAAATTATGATCTAAATATTGTAAGTTTGTGACATCACAAATGGACAGAAATCCTAACGGCTTGTTTGAAATGCACAATCTCTGAATATGGGCTGTGTGTATTTCTCCGTATATTGAACGTTTTGATAGTTTAACAGTATTTATATATCACTTAAACCTACTTTATAATATAAAAGACATGAAAATCTTTACAATATGGGACCTTTAAGATAATGAAAGATAAATAAAATACAAGGAAATAAAAAATAAATAAATACAAATTTTGAAACTACACAAAAAAGGCAGATTATATTAAAATAATACAATTTTAATAAAATAGAATAAAAGGGATAATAATCATCAGCAATAAAATCATGATTAAACAAAATAGAGTAAAATAAACACTATAATAATGATGATGATAAATAAAACAAGTATAAACAATAAAACCATAAAATTATAAAACACTACATAAAATCCAGACTAAATAGAGATGGTTTTCATGTAGTGTCTTTATGGTTTTATTGTTTATAAAATTATATTTTAGTGTTTTATAATTTTATGGTTTTATTGTTTATCAAACCATAAAATTATAAAACACTACATTAAAGCCAGAATAAATGGAGATGGGTTTTTTTTAGTTTACGTTTAAACTAATATCGATATTTCCAGCTCCTCTCAGTTCCTCCGGACGACCGGAGGATGTGAGGGGAACTTCATGGTTAATAAAGCAAAAGCATTTCTGCAAGGTAAAGGTCTGCTGCGAGGCCATGTAGTGTCTTATAAACTAATTAAATAAATTTAAAATCAATACGAAAACTAACAGGTAACCAGTGTAACCAGTGTAACCAGTGAAATCCCTTTTTAATTTGAACTATTTATTTTATTTATTTATTTATTCTTTTTATAATTCTTCTTTTTTATTGTCCATTAAAATGTGAAATAATGAATTACTTTGTAATTTAGTCCATGTATTCATAGTTTAATAAATACATTTGTAAACAAATATATTAATGCCTATATTTATTGTACAATTAGTTATTATTACGCTTTGCATATGAGGGTAAAGGGAAGGGTTGCACTGCTGACACTGCTTTCCTCTGTGAGCTTGATATTTGACCTCTTCTTATAATGTCCATCGTCCTTCTTTGTCTCCAGCTGTCCGAGTTGTCCCCAGCTTGTTGGAAGTTCGCATGTTGGAGCGCACGGAGGCGACGGGTCGGAGTCCCACCAGGGAGCTGCTGTGGTCCTGGGCTCAGGAGAACCCGACGGTTCAGGACCTGCTGAAGCTGCTGCAGGACATGGGCCACCACAGAGCCCTGCAGCTCTTCCAGGGTCAACCTCAAGGTCAGATTCCCTAGTAGGAGCGTGTGGCGTCTTTAAAGGGGACATATCATGCTCATCTTTAGGATCATGCTTGTGTTTTGGGTTTCTACTAGAGCAAGTTTACTGTACATGCTTTAATGTTAAAAAAAGCTTTGACTTTCTGTGTCTCCTCTCTCAGCCTGTAGACTGCTTTTAATCTGCAGGACTCGGGCCGGTGTCCCAGCAGATGTGATGTCATGTGCGTGTGCATGTAGCCTACTCTCTTCAGCGCAGCGACAGGGATAACTAATGATAGCTAACGTACGGTTAGAAATAGAGTCAGCTAACACCAATAAAAGACCAGCCTTCACTACAACTCACACTCCAACACAAACTACAAGGAAGCACAAAAACGCAAAGCTATATCTAGTGAAGCCCGTCATGCAAAACAGGAACGTGACAGACATTGCGAAACGAGAGAGCAGCGGAGCAGGAGAGAGTTAGTTTAGCTCTGAGAATATCTGAATATTCAGGGGAAGTTGTAGTTTGTGCAGAAATAACTGCTGCAGCTCCTTGGGGACCAACGGAGGTTTCCTGTGTCTTGTTTCCGTGCTGCTGAGTGGAGTAACGGCGGTTAACTCCGGAGCGAGTAACGTTACCGACTCCGACAAAAACTCCGGTGTCTCCCCTGTTCCTTCTGACCACGATCGGGATGCTGAAGCAGGAAAAGTTAACACGAGTATCATCAACATCGTTTAGCTGACGTGTGTCTCCTCACTGTGTTGAGCGATGCTCCTTCATGTCTATGTAGAGCGAGCACAAGGCCAGCAACAGGACGCTGACTTTAGTTGACTTAACAGACACAGGCGTCGCTGTAAACAAGCAATTTCCGATTCTTACATAGAGTCCCTTTAAAGGGACTGTTTGTAACTTTTTAAGCGTATAAATGTACCGGGTCGGGACACATGCGCGTTCGCGTGTGGCCGGAGCCTCGTCTCCTCCTCTGCCTGCTTGCCTTCACTCAGACAGCGCGCATTCTCACGTACTCGCTCCACCTCTAGACGTGAACACGCGCTCACTCCACACTGCAGAAGAGTTAGTTTAGCTCTGAGAATATCTAGTGAATGTTCAGTGGACGTTTGGTCAGAAATAACTGCTGCAGCTCCTCCAGACCAGCAGAGGTTTCCCGTGTCTTGTGAAGTGACGGGGCTCCGCAGAGAGAAATGTTACCGTCTCGTTACCTACTGGGTGCCAGTGTCTCCCTGTTCTCTCCGGCTGCGGGCGGAGAGAACAGGGAGACACACTGCGCTTAGGCAGGAAAAGCCAACACTAGGATCAGCATTGATTGATGGAGAGACCTTGGTCTGGTCAGCTAACATTACTGCCAAGCAGCTGAAATCTAGAGTGATGTTGTGCTTTTAGCTGACGTGTGTCTCCTCACTGTGTTGAGAGATGCTCCTTCAGGTATATTTAGAGCGAGCAAGCGCAAGCCTGACGCTGACTTTTGTTGACTTAACAGACACAGGTGTCGCTGTTAACAAGCATTTCTGATTCTTACATAGAGTCCCTTTAAAGTCTGAACACAGTCTGAACCAAGTTCTGAACCAGTTGAAGACCGTTAGTACAAGAACGGGACAGGCTTTACAACAAAACATCACAGTAATCCTGTCTGGGGGGATGCACAGGAGTGAATTAGGATCTCTCCATCAGCCGTCGGACAGAAAGTCCTCGTCTTAGCGATGTTGCGTAAGTGGAAAAACGTCTGTCTTGGCTTTCTAACTCTGACAAATCACTCAGTTGTTGAGAGTTGCTGTTAAAGTGATAAATCTGACGTCTATGTGAAGCAGGGCCAATGACCAGCATCTCAGTTTTGAATTTAGGAACAGACTAAACTATGTGATATCATGTTTTTCACAGCGGAATTTTTGCAGCAAATATCATGTTTACCTGTATTGTATTACTGTTAAAATTCCCAGGTAACTGAATGAGTGTTGGGGGAAGTTACATTACATAAGGGGAAGTGTAAAGCCTTTTCTTTGTTCCTCTTTGTGGTACGTGTCTGATGTAATCAAACCACATCGATCCAATTATCAAGAGAAGTAAAACTATGATTTCATATTTTTGTCCGTCTGTCTATTAATTTCAGCAATAATGGAAACCTCCCCACCAGAGGCGAGTTCTGCAACTTTACGTCCCGGTAAGTAAAGTTTTGGTGGAACTTCCCTTTTCCATTACGGTCCAGGCTGACGGTGAACTTTGACATAGTTCGTACTGATCTGTCTCTTTGTTCCAGTGAGCCCTGCTGCAGAAAACCCAACGCCCATAATCACGTTCCAGGACGTCATAGAAGGAACCAGAGACTTTCATCATGAAATGAGAATCGCAAAGGGCCACTTCTCCGACGTCTACAGAGCGCAGATAGGAAGTAAAACGGTCGCAGTGAAGCTTTTTAAACAGGTGATTGTTGATGATGCAACAAAGGTTCCACATTTCAGTGTTTCTCTCTGTTAGGAAGGTTCCTAACGGAGTGAGACGACCCAGAAGTATCTCAGTAGCAGCCGTGATGAGAGCTGTTTGAATCCTCTAAATGCTGAGGAAAGGAGCTTCAATGCTTCCTTTCTTATCTCCTTTAGCAGAGGAAACACTGGAGCATCCTTTAGCAAAGGAAAGGAGAGAGTAACATCCCACAATTCCTTGCGGCCGCAGCATTTAAAGCAACGCACCATTCGGCTGTTCATAATAACAAACGATATGCTTCTCTTTCATATTATTTTCATATACTAATTGGGATTCATGTTTAATATGAGACAGTGATTTCATTTTACTTTATTTTTAATTAATTATTTATTTCTATTATTTTATCTATTAATTTATTTCTATATTTTTATTATTTCTATATTATTATTTATCATTTAATTATTATTTATTTTATAAATAAATATTACATGTCCGAAAAGAAGTTGGAAGAAGTATGTGGTCCTACCTGTTCTCCATAACTCCAACACTTAACTCAATATTTATCATATATTCCTTTTGTTTATTTCAATTCCAACCTTAGTAATGAAGTGATATTTTTCACCGGTTGTCCACGTTAAAGGTAAAATAATCCTTTATTATATGTTAATGTAAAGTTGATGTGACGGGAACTGAAGTTGTTATCTATGCTCTCTATAAGTGGCCTCCGTCCACAGCAGTACATCTACTGTAGGTAATACACTGACTATGGAGAAGTAGCTCATACAACCCCACTTCAAACCATCCGAACTATCTAAATGCATCCCTTTATCCGTCATTCTGCAGACCAACGTGGCATCGTGGAAGAAGCTGTGGGACATCTTCACAAAGGAAATGGAAATCCATCATCTGTATGTGTCAACCCTCACTCTCAAGATAACTTTATATATGTGTACATACAGAGTGTGTTCAGTGTTAAGTGTGGTGATGTGTTACAGGTACCAACATCCAAACATCTTAGACTTGTTGTGCTGTTTTTCCGACGAGGGTCGCTACTGTCTGGTCTATCCTTACCTCCACAACGGATCGCTCTCCCACAGACTCCACCATCAGGTGCTGTATGTCTCTCTGTGTGTGCGACTTGTTTATCGAGCCAGAGCAAAATAGTTGCTAGGTAATATTTTCAATCATCAGATAATAGGAAGTAGAACTCGTGGTGCACGAGATTTGCTTTTGCAGAACACACAATTAAAGACACAATGAGAAGGATTGGTCGGTTGTGGTTTGTAAACATATTCAAAGTTGGCTCCTCCTCCTCGTCCTCCTCGTCTCCGGCTCAGCGAGGCTTACGCTGCTCGCCTGCAGGTGAAAGCTACAGTATATAGGAGGTTTTTTCGGCGCTGTGTCCACCATTTCTGTAGCTTCCTCTTACAGTCGGGCATCTGGTCTCTACATTTTTATAGAAGATGACGCCCAGAAATGCCCCGAACAAAGCCGAGTAAGAGGAAGAGAGAAAACCCAGGCACACCACCACACACTGCCAGAGGGTCACGAGGTTTCTGTGTCAGTCTATACGTTGTTTTTTAGGAAAATCCTACTTCTTGTGCATTTAACAAAGGATTTTTATTTTGAAAAAAATATAACTGAAACTTTAGAGCAAATAAGAGAGAGAGTAGAGTCCACTATCTGTGAATATACAGTATGCATGAGAAGCTTGTTCTGTTTCATAATTACAAATCAGCTGGTGCAGTGCAGCTCTTCAGCTCCGACCATTTCTTATCACAGATGAGCAGACAGAGCAGGTTTCTGTGTTTTTGTTGGCTTGTTTCATGTGTGCTGAGTTTGCTTCTTTTACTGTGATATGTATTTAAAGGTACTATATGTAACTTTCAGAAAATCCTTGTTATTGATGACACCTTTGGCCGCTAAGTGAACTGTAGTCAGCATCCTGTTGCTCGTGCTCGCGTGCATGTACAGCACGCTTGTAACTGAAGTTGTAGTCTAACTGCACAGTTCCCAGCGTTACATCCACTTTTACAATACCTAAAGTTAGTTTGGCTATTTGAAAGCATACAGTACATTTGTGTTATATCTAAAATGGTATGTTGCCTCTGTGCAGGGCGGAGAGCGACCTCTGTCCTGGCAAGAGCGTCTCACCATCATCAAGGGAACTGCTAAGGCCCTGTATCACCTCCATACAGCCCAGCCCTGCCCGGTGATCTGTGGCAACATCTCCAGGTACTCCATGAAGAACTACTCCTTCCCTCTGTCTGCTGTCTCTTCGGAGAGCAACACTCAATGATATATATAGATATAGATCTATATATCATACAGTTGCAGCATTGTGGACCTCCACTGTCTCGTGTCTCTCTGCTGTCTGTGAGGTTCAGAAGTTCACACAGTATTCGTGTCTTTGTTCTCTGCACAGCGCCAACATCCTCTTGGACGACGACCTGCAGCCCAAGCTGTCCAACTTCGGGTTGGCTCGTCTCCGTCCTCATTCAGCCAATCAGAGCTGCACCATCAATCTGGACACGAGGTCCCACGGCGACCTGGGATACCTCTCTGAAGAGTACATCCGAGACGGCAAGCTGTCCTTCAGCCTGGACGTCTACAGCTTTGGGATGGTGATTGTAACTCTTACTGGTCCATATATACATCAGTAGTATTATATTATTATCATATTGTGTATTACATCTTTTATAATATATAAATATAAAATCTTATTTTGCAAAATAATGAGTAACCATAGCGTCAAATAAGGAGTAGAAGAAGTATACCGCTGGCTATAAAAAGATCAAGTATCTGAGTATCTTGCATCTAAATATGGAGTTATGAAATATGTGCTGTATATATAGTGTCAGTAAATGTTTACTGTAATGAAAACAGGACGATGATTTCTGATTGAAACCTTCGTATGCTTTGCCGTTAATAACAGTTTGTTGCTCTCAGGTTATAATGGAAACAGTAACGGGACGGAAGGTCGTAGAGGACGCACCGAAACAAAAACTGCTGGTGAGTCATTAGTAACTTCACAGGTTAACACGCCTTTATCTATAGGCTACATAACTAACTATCTGCTCCATCAGAGAGACCTGCTCGTGACCGAGGTGGAGAACAGCGGCGGCGTGGACTCTTGTCTGAAGTTTTTGGATGCGGCGGCCGGTCGGTGGCCGACGGCTTTGGCCCTCGGCCTCCTGCGTCTGTCCTTGGACTGCACCGCCAGCCGCCACCGCAGCAGACCGAGCACGGAGAACGTGAGTAATATACAAGTTCATTCTTGACCTCCAGGAACAGTCGACATAACAAAATATTCAACACTCTCCACTGCGTCTTGTGGTTTTCATTCATGCTGCTGGAATCACAGGAGAAAATAAAAAAAGTAGGATATTCTCTGAGATTAATTTGGTAAATTTACAAGACAAAAACTCACAAATTTATGAGAAAAAAAACCTGAATATTCTTTTGAGATTATAAAGTCATCTTTGCGAGAAAAAAAAATCTGAAATTCTCTGAGATTTAAATCACAAATTTACGAGAAAAACTTGGAAAATAGTTTTTTTTCTGGTCAAGGAACCAAATCGCTTCTCTTTGTAATGTTGGATCAAGTTCATCACACCACAGACGCACACAGATGTTAATCACTGCAGTAACCGTGGTAACACCAGCCGCCGTCTAAAGTAGTGTTATTATGGTAAAGACGGCCTCTGAGGGAGGAGAAGGTCCTGAAAGACACATATACATGTTTTCTTTCATGTGTTCTTTAATGAAATAAATAAATAAAAATGTAATTAATATATTTTACACTCGGCGGCTCATGTTACCACGGTGTTTATGAGTTCCTTGACCAAAAAAACTAAATTTTCTGAGTTGTTTTTCTCGTAAATTTACCACTTTAATCTCAGAGAATATCCAAGTTCCTGACTGTTGTTGACTTAACGGCCACAGGTGTCACTGTTAAGCAATTTCTGATTCTTACATAGAGTCCCTTTAACTGTCTTCAGGTTCTTCTGGCATTGAGCAAGCTGCTTCCTCCACCGAGCTGCCCCCCCGCCGACCAACCCCACAGCCTGGATGACGGACTCCCTGTTAACGCCGAGCTGAGCCTCTCACCCTCCATCCCTGTAGAGCACGATGAGCAGCTCAGCCTCCCCGGTTCTCTGACACCGGTGGCGGGGCCCTGTGAATGCAGCCAGTCGGAGGTGACGTACGTGAGTGACGTTTTGGGGGCTTCCGGCGAGGAGGAGGTGATGTTGGACCTGTACAGCAGCGAGGACCTGTACAGCAGCTGCCCTGTTCAGTGCAGCTGCCCCGCTGAGACCGGCGGTCCGTCCTGTGAGGACTGCAGGGCCAACGGCTTCACCCCCGACCACGCAGACAGTCCTCAGAGTAAGTGATGGCAACACATGTAAGAGCTGCTTACCAAACGTGCATATTACAACACATGATCGTCTAAATGTCCTCAGAGGGTGAGTCAGCTCTCGGGACTTCCTGTGAGTTATTTCTGAGGAAATACACAAAATACTTTACTGGACGGTGACGGCCGTCTGGCCAAGTGGAACTTTTAAAATAGCCTCAAATAAAAATAAATCAAAATTGCATTATCCCACAGGGAATATACTGTGTGTGTGTGTGTGTGTGTTAGAGTAGTAATAGTAATCATTTGCTGTGTTTTGTGTGTTTCAGCTGACGTCGTGGTGGAAAACGCAGCCAAGGAGAGACTGAAGAACAAACTGAGTCTTTATAACGAAGGGCTGATTCACACAGAGGAACTGTTCTCTGAGACGGGACTGTAGTAGTATAGAGAGACTTCCTGTTACACTCCTGTCCTGTTTCGTAAAGCCGACTCAGAGATGAAGCAATCGGGTCGATTTGCAATCCGTGCAGCCGCAGAGCAGAACATAGAAAGCAGTGTGTTAGAGGTAAAACGGACAAAGTCACAGCCAGGAACGAGGCAAGCAGTCCTCCTGTTAGCTCCGCTTGTTTCACTGCTCTCATGTCTTCTGGGTTCAGGTCCACTGGGAGTAACGTGATGGCATTAAACCGTATGAAACACAGAATAACCCCGGCCAGGTTCAAGATAATAAGCATTTTCTCAAAATGAATGTTTGTACAAGAAACATAACAGCATCCTTTATTTAAATACCTTCACGTTGTGGTGGTCTCTTGTGTTTTCAGTCAGGAGGTTTTTGGTTTTCTAATATTTTATTCTTATGACATGAAATGAGAACAAAAGGTAGAAACGTTGCTCTCACTCAGGTTGAAGGTGTGTATATTTTTTATAATGCATTATTTTAAAGCACATGTTGATGTAATTAAAGGTACCCTGTGGAATTGTTGACGTTTTTTTTTTACAAGTGGGTCCCTGTTTTGTTTGTAAGTAGATAAGTAAAGCTTTATTTACATATCCCTTCATTTCAAGTGGAGCTCATAGACTATAAAATGTGGACGTGGTCTCTGTGACGTCACCCAGAGGTCTCTAAAGAGTCTGTGTGTTCCAGTCTGCGTACTTCCACAAGTACACTTCAATGTAGTGCATTGTGTGCACTCTGTTCTTACTTGAGTAGTGCGTGAATTTCAACAACGTAGGGTCGTTCTCAAATCGAATACTAATCAGAAATGACGTTTGCAACATCTCACCGCGGCTCGCTACCCACTAAAATATCTGCCTGCTTTGTGGATTAAGAAAACACAGAGAAAATGAACATACTTTTAATGAATTTTGCCGAGTTTTATCAGACCCTCGACAACGATTAGTGCGAAATAAAAGCAAATGAGTCGATGTGAAACGTTATAACTTAACATCTATAAAGTGCGGCTGTTCAGCACACCGCTACAGCTGATGCATCCTCTGGTGGTCCCCTCGGGGGTCCCTCCCCTTCCGCTACGTAGCCAAGATGACGACCATTGAATTTTTGCCCGATGATGCCAAACATATACAGCCTACTGCCACTTTAATATGTACAAAATGTCCAAACTCACTCTCTCCACATGTGACCTCGTGATCCGGCGCTGGGCGCTAAGCACAGGATGTAGTGATTGTGCAAAAATACCTGATACGTGGCCGATAGCAGACTTCTACCCACAGTCTACATCCGGTAAATCAGACTAGTAAATCATGCACTCTAATGATTGTTTCCCCCATGACGACCTGTCAGGCCGCACAATTTGCCTCAAAGAAAAAGGAACCAGTTGGATGTGAATCAAACAACAACTTTGAACTTTACTGCCAATTTCAAATTCAATACAGTTTACAATACAAGAGTGAATAGACGTTGTGCTGTGTGGATGTGTGGATTAATTATAGTTCCATACTGTGAGCATGCATCGGTGCTTTCTCCTGGATGAGGCTGACAAACTCGTGTTTCTCCAGACAGCCTCGACACTCTTCTCCCCACGACGCTAAAATGTTCCTCAGCTCCAAGACTCTCAGCTTGTTGAGCCCGTCGCTGCTCAGATCCTTCAGCTGAGGCTCTGCAGACAACCGGGAGACACAGAGAGAGGCTTTATATCGTGTCCACACACACACGAATGAATGTATGTATTGGAACACACTTTACCATATCTGAGCTGACAGATCTGCGTGTCGGTGCTGCCGAGGCGCTGGCAGATCTTCTCAACGGGGACGTGGGAGGCCAGAGGTCGAGACACTGATGTTGTGACGCGGGTTGCTGCATCGCTGCTGGCTCCGAGGTAGTAACACTAGGACGGCACAGAAACATACGGTCGCAGTTCAGGCTCCTGGTTAGGTTTAGGTGCCAAAATTAGATATTGTAGAAGAAAATAATTTAGAGACGTTATAAAGCAACACAACAGAACAGTAAGAATGAAGTCTCTAATGTGCTTTAATACGGTAACGTGGTAGAAAGGATCAGAGTCTGTGTGTCTGTGTTCGTCTCACCAGCCTCGCCTCCTTCCCCTGGGCGGCGGTGCAGGCCCGGATCAGCTCGTCCTCCACCAGAGACGGAGTGAGTTCTCTGTGGGCCGAGGTCAGACTGCCATAGAGTCTATAGAGGAAGTCCACACACACTGCAGACCAGTTCACTGTTAGTAGAGGCTGAACACGCTGCAGTTTTATGTATGTGCAAATAAATAAATAAAAAAAGAAGAAAGAAAATACTAAAAAAAATAAGAAAAATAAATATAAATCCCTTCTTAATATTTTTTTGTAACCTTTCTTGTTTTTAACAAAATATATTAAGTTAAATTGTTTAATTGTGTGGTGTTTATTTTATTGAACAACAATAGTTGTCTTGAAAGTCTCTGAAGCTATATCCTATATATGTAATTTTAGATTAATTTCCACAATCTACTCATAAATTCTCAGCTATAGACTCAAACCATTTATGAAATATTTAGCAGAAGCCACCTGTTGGGTTGCACCTCCAGTTTCGTCCACACATGCAGCCAGGAGGCAGCTTTATGGATTTACTGTGGTCATGCAGGACGTTTGTAATACGAACCTGTTGCTGATATCAACCATATATATATATATATATATATATATTATAACTCCTGCTCACACCATGCTGTCTAACCTTCACAGTCGCCTTCAGCAGAAACAGTAAAGCCTCTGAAAAACAGCAGAAAGGCGACGGACAACACAGACATGGCAGCGACAGTTAGTTAGTGGTTATTATTAGCTGCAGGACTGAAGGAGACTCCGGGACTCAGAGACAGCCAGCAGACAGAGGGGGACTCCGAGACTGACGTCATCACACCGTCTAAAGTATGATATTTACAGATTATATTATATCATATTATATTATGTTATATTATGTTTCATTTTATTATATTATATCATATTATATTATATTATATTACTTTAATATAAAGATGAGACTCAAACATGAATACACTCAGCCATTTTTCTGCATAACCATACTTACATTACATACAATCTGTAAATACTCCTAGTTTGATTAGTAAAATATATATATATTTTTATACTTTTTAACTTTTTACTTAAGTAAAAAATACATAAATAAATAAAAGAATAACTAAATTAATTAATTAATTAATGAATAAATAAAATGATATAGAAAGAAATGTAAAAATAAAATCCTCAATTATCAAATAATTGTGCAGGTTGATTTGAAAATAAATAAATATGCACAGAAATATAAAAATAAATAAATAAATACATATATAAATACATAAAATAATATAGAAAGAAATAAAGAAATAAAAGCATCAATTAGCAAATAATTGTGCAGGTTGATTTTAAAATAAATAAATAAATATGCACAGAAATATAAAAATAAATAAATAAATACATATGCATAGAAATAAATAAGTAAATAAATAAATACATAAAATGATATAGAAAGAAATGTAAAAATAAAAGCCTCAATTATCAAATAATTGTGCAGGTTGATTTGAAAATAAATAAATATGCACAGAAATAGAAAAATAAATAAATAAATACATATGCACAGAAATAAATAAATAAATAAATAAAGTAAAATTTACTTATTTATCATAATGGAAGCTTGAGGTTTCCATATCATATTACATGTTAATAAAAGATATCAAATAATTATATAATAATTATTCAGTTTCTGAGTTACGGCTTTTGTTCTGAAAATGTTCTACCGGAAGTTTTACCGGACGTTGTTCGTGGGAACCGGAAGTGGAGCTGCCTGCGCGTGGTGCCGGCATCTCTCCATCATGGCGGCCATCGGAGTTCACTTCGGGTATACCTGCTCTTGTGTGGCGATATTCAAGGTGAGTTCTACCTGCAGATGGACTCTACCGGGTCTAACAGGTCTGTCCCGGGTTGTCCTCTCTCTCCTGGTCCTCCAGAGAGAGACATGTTCCTCCTTTAACTCTGAAATAACTCTGAAACAGAGCTAGCTGCTAACGATGCTAACAAACTGAACACATGAATATCATGAATGAAGTCACTTTAGAGGAGCAACAAGAAACTAACAGGCTGGTTTAGGTAATCAATTAAGCTTCATACAAAAGCTACAGACCCTTTAACCCTCTGAGACCCACAAGAGACATGTTTTAGTCTTCTTTAGGGGGTCCAGGAGGTCTTTAAGGGGAGATGGCAGGTCAACAGTAGATGTCAGGGGGTCTTTAGGGGGTACAGGCAAGGCAGCTTTATTTGTATAGAACATCAATTATTAGAAAATAAAACCAAGCTAAAAATAAAAGCTAGGATAGAAGCTAAAATGGAATCTAACACACAAGAGTAAAAGCTCTAGTGCAGTATATAAGATCATTATCTGGTTTAATTAAAGGCAGCAAACAGGAAAGTTTTAAGCTTTGATTTTAAGAACTCAGAGTTGGAGGTCCTGCAGGTTTCTGGGAGCTTGTTCCAAATACTTGGTGCATAAAAACTGATTCTGCATGTTTAGTTGTGACTCTGGGAGCACTAAGCAGACCTGATCCAGATGACCTGAGAGGTCTGGATGGTTCAGAACATAGCAGATCAGACATGTATTTTGGCCCTAAACCATTTAGTGCTTTGTAAACCAGCAGTATTTTGAAATCAGGGGTTTTTAGGGAGGTCCAGGGGTTTTTTAGGGGGGGGGGGTTTGCTGGTTTTTCCTTGCCAAAATGTAGTGTAACTTTGTAACATTATTTAATGTTTTTGGTGTGTGTGTTTTTTTTTCTTAGGATGGGCGGGCTGATGTGGTGGCTAATGATGCAGGAGACAGAGTAACTCCAGCTGTGGTGGCCTACAGAGACACTGAGCAGGTACAACATACACTTCACTCCTCTTCACATCAGACTCAGTTATAGTTTCATAGTTTTAAGTTAATCACAGTTGAAGTCTTTTCAGACCTCGTCTGATTTTTATATTGTTGTGTTTTGTGGGAAATTGAGTTTTAACTGCTTTCATCACTTACACATCAACGTCCACGACATCTGTAAAGCCTCTGTAGCTCAACTCATTCTGCCTTGTAGCTGTTTATTTGCCAGTGTGCTTATTGCTTGATTTTTTTTTTTATCTTCTGCAGATTGTAGGTATTGCAGCAAAACAAGGACGGGTCCGCAACGCCGCCAACACAGTTGTTAAAGTGAAACAAGTGCTGGGGAGAAGGTACTTAAATACTCTCTTGTTTGCAAATCTCAAACGATGTTCAGAGTGACTAATAGATTTTCTCTTCTCCTGTTTCTCAATGGGCAGCTTCGATGATCCAGAGACACAAGCTCACAAAACAGAGACCAAGTGTCAGGTGAGTTTGTTAAGAGATGTCTTAAATGATTGCTTTACAACAAAGACAACATGAATTTCTCTGATGCTGTTCATCTTGTATAACTTCCATCTTCAGTCAGAAGTGTGCCGGTTGGTTTGTTAGTTTTAGTTTAGAAATCACAGCGACTGACTGTCCTGGTAAAGCAGTGATTGATTGGTGTGTTCAGGTGGTCAACAAAGGGGATAAGCCTTCTTATGAGATTACAGCGGGAGATCACCCAGAGTATGTTGCTCCAGAAGATGTCGCAAAACTCATCTTCCACAAAATGAAAGGTAGTTTGTGACACACACACACACACACACACACACACACACAGACACACACACACACAGATACACAGAGATACATGCTTCATAGATAAACAGTAAGCTGAAATATCATTTCCATTTTCACAGAAACGGCTCAGTCCGCTCTGGACTCCGATGTCACCGACGCCGTCATCACCGTCCCTTTTGAGTTCGCACACGCTCAGAAGCGTGCTCTGAGGTTAGGCCACGTTACGATCTACTACTGTTGAGTTTTGTTGTGAGACGGTGAAACCTTTTAATAAAGTCTATTGCTGTGTTTGCTTTGTGCAGGGAGGCGGCGGAGGCTGCAGGTTTCAATGTACTCAGGCTGATCCACGAGCCTGCTGCTGCTCTGTTAGCCTACAACATCGGACAGGACTGTCCTTCTGGGAAGAGGTACGCCACTGCAGCTTGTGTTCCCGGCACATGTTGAAGCTAACCTGTTTATTGCTTAATGGACTCATGACATCAAAATGTCTGTGTTGACAGCCACGTCCTAGTGTATAAGCTGGGTGGGACGTCCCTGAGTGTGACAGTGCTGCAGGTCAACGGAGGAATGTTCCGGGTTCTCAACACCCACACCGACCACAGCATCGGAGGAGAGAGCTTCACCCAGGCTTTGGCCCAGCATCTCGCCGCCGAATTCAAACGGTAGCTACTGTGTTTCCTGCTGCTCCCTGAAGCTCTCCTCACACTTCATGTTTTCTACCATGTGTTACACACTTCTATTGAAGATCACATACAGCACTGAGCAGTAAACTTTATTGGGTTTTGAAGTGGGGTTGTATGAGGTACTTCTCCATAGTCAGTTTATTACCTACAGTAGATGGAGTTTGGAGAAACAGACAGGAGTAGCAGCACGGGAGCAAAGTAATGTACTGCTGTAGACGGATTTTAGACACCTAAAAACATCAGTATCAGTTTAAGTGTACGCTATATTTAGAATATTTTCACCGCAGCCCTTTCTGAAGGGAACTATCCCTTTAATATACACTCAGTTGCTGGTTTATTAGGTACAGCTGGGTAAAAGTCCTGCAATAAATCCTCCCTTCATGAATTTCTAATGTTCAGAAACTGTGTTAGAGGTGTTGATTCAACTGTATGATCTAAAAGCTTGTTGTATCCAGACTGACAGATGCACTTGCATCATGCACATGCAATAAATTCCATAGCTTGTTTATATTTAAGATATATGTATATTTGACTCCTGCCAGCCATCCTCATGTTGTTTGTCTGCGTTTGTCGTGCAGCACCTATAAGTATGACGTGAGCAGTAATGTCCGGGCGATGATGAAGCTGATGAATGGAGCAGACATGGCCAAACACTCTCTGTCCTCGCTGGGGTCGGCCAACTGCTTCGTTGACTCCCTGCACGACGGCATGGACTTTGAATGCAACATCTCGAGGTAACTAACAACACTTCACCATGCAGATGATAAAAAATGGGACGATATGCTTATCTCCCGATTCACTTGGGTTCCGATTCGATATGTATTGCGATTTCTAAGTATTACGATTCGATATTACAATTTATGGTGATTTTTGTTAACTTTTTAACACTAGACTATGGGGAAAAAGTAGAATCATACACTTCTAGGGACTTTTACTTTAGAAAATCTCTAAATGAATCCAGTAAAAATGTTTGATTTTGTGTCTGTATGTAGTCGGAGAAGTCAAATATATCGGTCATTATTTATAAAAACAAATTCCAGCAACCCAAAAATCACAGAATAAAGATGTGATTTCCCTCACAAATTAGTGGTATTATCTTTGTAATTTATAAGGGACATGTTATGTTTTATACTTCTGGTGAATATAGTCCAGTTAATCTTGTTTCCATATATTTATTTTGTATATACAGTTCCCTTTGAGAACCGGACGTAGTCACACGTTTATACTTCTGCTAACTTCGCCAAGTCCGTCGCTAGCTCTCCTAAAGAGTATATAAGATGCAAAGAGGTGAAACTCCGGTGCTTTTTTGACAACAGCCGCTAGATGGCGCTGCGGTAGCACTTTTGCCATTTTGGACTGAAAACACCATGGCCGAGTCCGTGGCCATGGAAAGACACGTCTGATCAGAGAAACACACTTATGGATTTGTTTAGACATGAATTGTAATGTTTTGCCTTTACGAGCGGGTTTAGTGTGAGCATATATTTTCTATATATTGTCATGCAGAAATATGTTTTTATGTTTATGATATTTGTTGGATAAATAGTTGTTACCGACATGACAACCTCAGTGTGGTGTTTTCTCAGAGCTCGATTTGAGCTACTCTGCTCGTCACTCTTCAACAAGAGCATCCAGCCAATCAGACCCCTGCTGGAGAAGGCGGGACTCCCCACCAGCGATATTAACAAGGTATGGTCGGTGCGTGAGAGCAGCATTGATTTGAAATGACCTAAGTGCATGTATCGTTGTAATGATGTGGATGAGAGTGACCTTTATTTTGATAGTGAATGTGAGTTCAAGAAAATAAAAGTCTCAGACGAATCCGTAATAAAGACTTTCATGCGGTCTGTGTATATCAGGTGGTTCTCTGCGGAGGCTCGGCCAGGATCCCTCGCCTCCAGCAGATGATCCGCGACATGTTTCCTGATGTGGAGCTTCTCAACTCGGCACCTCCCGATGAGGTCATCGCTGTGGGAGCAGCCCTGGAGGCGGGCTTACTGGTCGGCAAAGAAAGCCTCGCCCCGAATGAAGAGTCTGTCACAGTGGATGTTTCTGTCTCTGACATACTAGTGAAGGTCATGATGTGTTATTGTCGCATGCACCTGAATGTAAATGTTGTAATTCAATAACTGGATCTTACTCTATCCAACGACTTTAATACATTTCTAATGTTTCCTGTCTGGCCTTGTGGTGTTGCAGGAGGTGGACGAATCAGGAGCTGAGGTGTTCACCGTTCTCCTTCCGTCGGGCACGCCGCTCCCCGCCCGCAGACATCACGTCCTGAGCGCAGGGGGGGAACTATCCTCCCTCTGTGTGGAGATTTACCAGAGATGTGTCAAAGAGGAGCCAGAAAAGCTAGCGAAGGTAACACCGGATCAAATGTTAACCCTTTGGCATCACTAGAGAGCTTTTGGCTTTTAAATTTTTCGATTACATCGATCAGCCATAACATTAAAACCGCGGGTGAAGTGAATAACATTGACTATCTGGTTACCATGGCACCTGGCAGTGGGGGGGAGATATTCGACAGCTAGTGAACATTTTGAACTTTGTGTTGGAAGTAGAAGAAAAGGTCCAGCGTGAAGATGTGAGGGACTTTGACGAGGGCCAGATAGTGCTGGCTAGACGACCGGGTCAGAGCATCTCCAGAACTTCAGCTCTTGTGGGATGTTCCCGGTCTGCAGTGGTCAGGACCGACCAACGGTGGTCCAAGGAAGGAGAACTGGCGACAGGGTCAGACCCGAGGCTCATTGATGCACGTGGGGAGTGAAGGCTGGCCCGTGTTGTCTGATCCAATAGAAGAGCTACTGGAGCTCAGTATTAGTCAGGTGGTCATAATGTTACGGCTGATCGGTGTAGATCAGAGGGTGTATATAAATACTGATTAATAATTTAAATTAACCCTGTATCTGCTATGTGTGTGTATGATGTATAGATCGTCTTGAAGAACCTGCAGCCCAGAGAGGAGAACCACGACATCGACACCGTGGTGACCATGAAAAGGTATCCACCGGGATCAGAGCACGAGGCACTTGATATCAGATTGATTGATTTTTGTACGTCATTAATCTTTCTGTATGTTGCAGGGACGGCTCCGTTCATGTGTCCTGTGTAGAGCAGAGCAGTGGAAGGCCAGAGGTCGTCACCATAGCAGCTGCATCATGAAGCCGCTGGTTTGCAAGTCCAAACCGCACGCCACCACACAATGTCAGTGCAATGTTCTGTTTGTTTAGTTTTTTTCTCACTCAATAAACATAATGAAACCCAAACTATATGCTCAGATGTTTTAACCTTCAGGATTTCATTGCAAGCATAGAATAATGTTCCTATAGCTGCAGCTAAGGTGGTGGCAATATGCGCACACAGGCCCTGTTCACACCTAGCTTTAAGTACGTCTGTTCACACCTGGCATTAGAATGCGTCTCCAGTGACCACTTGTGATCCGATCTCACTTCCCCGCTCCATATGCAAATAAATAAACACGTAGTAAACACACGGCTGATACAGCACAACGTTGTGACGTAATACTACATGAATGTCAGTAGTAATATCCTACAGGTATTTCTGGATTCAGGTACATTTTATTAACATCACAATAAAAGGTTATTGTGCCGGCGGTCCCCGGGGACCTCCATGCCGCCAACATCGCCGCCTTTGCCAGGTAACAGCGGGGTACAGAGCTTCAGAGAGCCGGGGAGGAGAGCGGGCGGGTGTCAGCTTCGTGCAGAGAAGCGGAACAAAAACACCGACACACTCCGACAGCATGATAATAATGCACTTTGTGTGCCGTCTGATAGTCTGTAGATATGTAGCCTATAGATGAGATATATTTTAATAAAATACATTATCTCTGTAGAAATGACAAATACGACGATATTGAAATGTTTTATAATGATATTATATTTAAACATCACAGAAACATGCGTTACACTCATTCCATCCTGTCCATACTCAACTCACATTTATCCACACGCTATAATATCAGGCATGAAGTGGGGGTGGGGGGTGAGTAGAGTCTTTGGGTTCCAGCAGAGCTTCGGTCATGATAGAAGTAACATATCAGTTAACATCCATAGTCTCTAACCGAAGCTTTTCCAGAACCAACACGTTGGTATCTTCAGAAGTTTAAACGCAGCGTCCATCGGTCGTTTTTTTCCGTCCTTTTAGCATCCGTGCTCTGGAACGATGCGACACTTGAGGATCTTCAGGTAGTTCTGGACCTTGTTGGTGTCTCGGCGAAAGCAGTAGAGGAGGTCGTAGTCTTTCATCAGGCGCCACTCGGCGCTGTCGGACGGCAACGAAACCTCGGGATGAGCCAGGCTGCTGACGGTGTTGCTTATTATCCCCAAAACCTGCATCTGGAGAGGAGAGGAGAGGAGAGGACACACGTACACACATTACAACAAACCCCCAGTGTGTCTGAGCAGACAGAAATCAAATAATAGAAATAGATATAATATAACATATATTTACGGAAGCCCCTGAGGGCAAATGAGAAAAAATAAATTAAAAATGCATTAAATTGCATTCATAGTGGTCTTAAAAAGGTCTTTAAAAGTTAGTTTTTTTCGTAAATTTACGACTTCAATCTCGATAACTCTGAGTTTTTATCTCAGAATATTACTCCCTTTCCCTGCGTCCATAATTTTGTATTTTTTTTTACCTACTAATACGCTGTCGTAGAAAAATACTCCTGACCAAAATAAACATTCACCTGCAAAAAAGGTTTTTTTTTTCACCTGTTTTCATAGATCGAAAAAAAGAAACGTAGAAAAACTGTTGTGTTATGAAAGATTATCCTGATAAAACCTTTTTATTAACCTGAAACATGTCGGCTTTTTAAATGATTTAGCCACTACAATAAAGGCTTTTTAATATATTCTCTTCCTCGTTGCCACTTGTTTTGATATTTGTGATAAATATTTTTGCCTTCCTGTTTATCCTTTTTATTTATTACCTGTTCTTCATAAACACAGGAGAGAACATAATTTAGATCAGACTTAGAAATTGGATAACCAGATTGTTTTTTCTCCTTTGCCTCTCCGGGCTTCTGTATATATTATTAAAATAAAAAGATATAAAGAGTTTGTGTAGTCTGCCAAAAACACTAAACATCCTCTTGAAGCATCAAAGCACACCGTACATTAAGTTCATATAACATTTAAAGACGTGTTGGAAACTGTTCTGAACATTTGACGTCATTAAAGTGTGTGATTCTCTGCACTGAGACAGAAATGCCCAAAGTGTGCCCTCTTCCTGTCTTGCCAGAGCGTGGCTGAATGTTTTGCGCTGAATCAGAACAAAAGGTCACCCGAGGATGAACGGTGCAGTTTGGATCTGTTGCGTGACGTTAAGTCTTTGTCATCTGTGTCACTAAGATTACAGAACCTGAGACGACATCCCTGGAAGCTACAGCACATCACACAGCACCTCCGAGCATCGACTAGCACTTTAACTGCTCGTCTAAACATCTTTATAGTTAGGCAGGACATACTGTACCTTCTCGGCCACTTTCTCTACGCCTTTGCGTAGCTCGTGCACCATGTCGCTCATCTCCAGAGCTTTGTTGGAGCTGAAGTTGTTGAAGTCGTGGTGGTGAGCCATGCTCTGGTGGAAGTGCCACAGAGGATCCTTCCACGCCACCAGGAGCTTCAGGATCACCTCGGTCAGCTCCTCTCTCTGCGGCGACACCAAGACAGGTGGACCCGTTAATACACTTCAAACTCAAGCCTTCCTTTCAGTCATGACAGTTTTAGGACGGCATAAAAAGCAATCATTGGAGGTTTGGGATGATGCAAAAATCAAAGTAAAGGGAAAACAACAGAAACAAAGCGTGTCGTGCAAGAAGGAAAACGTGCTTTTTATAAAGGTTAATTACCGCCATTCTCTGAGCGTTCTCCTTGCCATTTGGGGTGAGGATGGTGGAGGTGTGACAGTTGCGACTGACCCGGCCAATTTGATTCTTACTGGGCAGGAAGTACTGCTCCTGACAGGACGAACAGGAACGCAAGAATGAAAATGTCAGAGGTCAGGTGTCATCTAAAATGTCAACTGTGAATGAAATAGTAGAATGGCCTGCAGTTGCAAATAATCACAAATGACAATTGATATATATCAATGTGTGTGTGTGTGTATGTGAGGAGTTTTATCAATGAGAGTAGGCTGATTAATAGAATATCTATCAGAATAACACAGTATAGTTCAACAGCGGCTAAAAACGACATCCTCAAATGATCACAGAGTTGAAGATTGAAACATTAGAAACTTCATGAATGGAGGATTTATTACCTCGTCTAATCAATGAAATGACCAAAGTAAAACATACACATATCATCCATACATATATAACACACTTTTAGCAGACATAAATATCCCTTTACAAAAATCTAAATTATCTATAAAACATTAGAAAAGCATCGTCAGACAGATCGCACGAGGAGGAGACTTACAAACTCGGAGTGAAGGTCATTGGAAATGCTGTGCGTCCTGGCCGAGTGTTGGATGACCCGGTCAAACAGGTTTGCCAGCGAGAGGACGTGGCACCCCGCCTGGCCGTTGGTACAGATGGGTGCTGCACCCACGCTGGTCAGTCTGCTGCAGAACAACAGGCAGACCAACACCACCCACACAAAAGACACTACAGGAGAAAAGAAAGAAGACACTAAATATAACAAAACATTCACTGGAAACACAGAACAAGTCTCTAGATCGCATCCTCTGCTTTTGGAAAAGTGTTGTGGGCTCTTTTAAGTTGTTTTTTTCCCCAATTTGTTTGAGTCAGGATGAAATAAAGAGACAGAATCATGCATGAAGTTCCTGCAATAGCTACCTGATCCGATGTTTCCAGGCATCCTGCAGAGCATGGAGCAGATGTTGCAGAAGCTTGTCTATTCAAAGATCCCCGCTGCTTCATATGAGGGTTCCTCACTGACCATTTCCCTTTTACACTTTCATATCAAAGAGAAAGAGAGGGGTGGGAGGGGGGGTGTGGGGAGTATCATAATGAGGTAACCTAAGGCAGTCTGCAAGAGCAGTGACATCATCAACGGAGGACGTCATTGGGTTGCCGATCCGACACGTTTGACGCTGAAACTTTAAGGTTCCACTCAGCAGGCTTCTCCTCCAGTACCTCTCATTAATGTCTGCCCGCCCTCCAGCTACACAAGCAAAAAGGTCATTTAAAGAGTGCTCCAGGCACTAATACAAAGAGTCAGAATCAGCTGATAAGTGAGCTTTAACAGGAGCTCAGGACGACATCGTATAGGGCAGCAGTATGAATGAATGTCATGATGTTCGGAAAGCCGGTTGAATGACGTCAAGTTATCGTAGCCTGGATCAGATTGTAGGCGGTTGACTCATCCTTCTATGTGTCGGTCGGGCGTCATCAGAAACTAGAAAAGGTTATGATTCCTGAGGAAACGGAAATCCATTAGTAAGACTAACTAGGCCGTTAGAATCGGAGCTAACTGTAACGAAAATGTAAATAAATAAGTCACTATATCCTGAAAGTAGAGCAGCTCGGTGTCCTCCGGTGCTCCTAACGGCATCTCCAAGATTTCACAGACCGGAGGAAAACAAGCAGTCAGAGCCGAGCTGGAGCCTTTCCGTCTCTGAGCCGGCTGTCAATCACTCAAGAACTCCGACCAAACGGTGAAACTAGGCAGCGCTGATCAAATATGAATCAATATTCTGTTACGTTAATGTCTATTTCTCTCCTCAAATGTTCTCAGAAACATCTGGTAGTGTACTGTTTAGCTGTAACATGAGAAAGTTTGTGACCCGGCAGCCATGTTGAGATCAAGTTGAGGAAATACCAAGCACCGCCCACCGGCCAGAGCTCAGCCAATAGGAACGCTCTCTCTCTCTGAAATGACCTGTGATTGGTCAAAGTCTCCCGTCACGGGCTAGATGATCTAAAGCCTGAAAACAGAGTCATGAGGAGGAGCAGAAGTCTCTCAGAACACTTGAATTACAATATGCTGAAAGGTTATTAGGGATTTTTTCCCAATGATGCCAAATATATATACTGCCTACTGCAGCTTTAACACGATATCAACGCTCGAGTATACAAGATAATTCATTCTTTTGTTTTTGAGTTACCAAAATCAATCAAAATGCATCCTGAAGGGAGCATGAATGTCTGCCAACAACAACAACAACCGATCCAATAGTTGTCAAGGTGCTTCTCTCTGGACAAAGTGTTGGACAACCAACCAACCAACAGACATCACCATCCCTAGAGCTTTACCTAACGACTAATTAACCCATTGCTTGTGATGATCTTCTTGAGAATATTGCATGTTATTGTCTTAAATATGCATAAAAGAAGAATGTATTGAAATGTATTGGACTAGAGAGAAGTATACACTCACTGGCCACTTTATTAGGCACACCTGTTCAATTGCTTGTTAACACAAACAGCTAATCAGCCAATCACATGGCAGCAACTCAATGCATTACGTCATCTAGACGTGGTGAAGACGACTTGCTGAAGTTCAAACCGAACATCAGAATGGGGAAGAAAGGGGATTTAAGTGACTTTGAACGTGGCATGGTTGTTGGAGCCAGACGGGCTGGTCTGAGTATTAAACTGCTGATCTACTGGGATTTTCACCACAACCATCTCTAGGGTTAACAGAGAACGGTCCCAACAAGAGAACAGATCCAGTGAGCGGGATGTGGACGGAAATGCCTTGTTGATGTCAGAGGTCAGAGGAGAATGGGCAGAGTGGTTGGAGATGATAGAAAGGCAACAGGAACTCAAACAACCACTCGTTACAACCAAGGGATGCAGAATACCATCTCTGAACGCACAACACGTCCAATCTGGAAGCAGATGAAGACCACCGGGACTAGCAAGGTGTACCTAATAAAGTGGCCGGTGAGTGTATGTGTCTGACCTCTCCACAGAACAGACAGGGAAACCCAAACGTACCACGACATCCGGCGTAATTCAAGGTCGTGCAAACTCTGACGTCAAACACTGACAAATGAGAGAGCATCTCCACATCATCCACACACACATACACACACATACACACACACATACACACACACATACGTCTCTCAAAAACTAGAAAGAAAAACCTAGATATTATGTTTATATTATGTATAATGACATTTTTTCTTGGTATTAGAAACACATGGTGTGCAGATGTGTACTTCTTAAACCCTTTGCTCACACATTTATGTACTCTTTATCTACTCTTTAGGCTTTAACTGGACTTGATTATTATTATCAAAATATCTAGTTTAATACATGTTATACATGCCATAAAAGTATCTTGTTATAATAGCAAAAGATGTTTAAAATACTTTCTTTTCATAGAGAGAAACCGAGCGGGTTCATTCGGGGTGACGCTGACGGCGGTATGCCACCGTGGGCGGCACGTGCACGTTTCACTCAATGAAAGTTTTCAGTGATGAATCGAGAGGCTGGAGCTCCACGTGACTCTGCTGCACGTTCACACACACACACACACACACACACACACACACACACACACAGGAACACAGTGGGTTGTTGGGCAGATGGTCTCATGTTGTCATATTGAGACTGACCTGCAGGGTAACAGGGTGACTGTTACCGCCGCACATGCCCACCAGGCCAGCACCCTCGCAGGCTTTGCCCTTTTTTTATCCCGTGACGACTGACCGGCGACTGAACCGACCACACTGAAATATAGTTTTTGTTCATTAAGTGTTTAGTTTCTTTTTCCCAAGAAACTAAACAGCAAATTGATCCCTTTAGTAGAGCAATCAGCACCGTCATTTATAGGCCTACATGCATCCGTAAAGCTGAGCAACATATGGATTTCTTCTTTGGTCAAATGTTGAAACAAAATTCAGTTTAATAAAGGAACAGTGTGTCGTATTTATGGGAATCTATTAGCGGAAATGGATTAATAAATATGTTTTCTTTAGTGTTTAATCACCTGAGAATAGCGACACCGTGGTCCTCCTCCTACTCGCTTGGCACACGGGAGAAGTTTCAGTTGGTTGCAATCTGCAACCGCACCGCATTGCACCTTTAATACAGCCGATTAGTCTGTTATCAGGCTGTTAAATAGACGTTATCAGTCATTGTAAACCCCATAGATGTGGGTCAGTAGGGGCCTACTACACCCAACTAGTAGGCTTTGTCATCTATTCACATGGTAGATCACTGAAAGAAGACATAAAAGAACACGACAGCGTTTGTTTCACTTTCACTTTTTTATTTGTTTTACTTCTTATATCTAGTTTAAAGTGGAGTAGTTGGTATGTACAGTATATAGAGATTTGTAAATACAGTGCTTTTTTTGACCAAAAATATCAAAATAATCTCTCAAAGAAATAGTTTCAGAAAAGTTTTATAGCCAGGTCCAACAAGAAGAAATCTTAATTTGATGGACTTTACACAAAAAGACATCATTGTATTTAGCTTTTCCCATAAAATCCCTAAATGTAAAGAAAGACACTTTAAAATCATGAATTAAATATATCCATCCAAGGAATATATTAGACTTACATTTAACTTAGATTTAAAGCTTCAGTAGGCAGAATGTTTAAATCATATTTGCTCCAATTCTCCAATTATTATTATTTTATTTTTAAAAATAACCAACAACAATAAAATAAAATTAATAATTATTAATAATAATAACAATAATACTAATACTAATAATAATACTACTAATAACAATAATTAAATTCTCTCCATTATTCCTGTTGCCCTTAAGTAATTAATTAGAAGATTGTGTACTTTCTTTGATGTCTTTCCTAGCAGATTGTAATATTTCCATCATTTACTCCTGATAGCAACAGGAATAATGGAGAGAATTTAATTATTATTAGTATTATTGTTATTATTATTATTATTGATAATTATTCATTTTTATTTTTATTTATTTTTTTTGTTTTATTTGTTTGTTTGTATTTATTTATTTATTTATTTTAATTTTATTTTTATTTATTTTATTTATTTTATTTATTTTATTATTATTATTTATTTCCCTGCCAATCTCCTGCTCCACTCCTCTAGTAGTCCAGCAGGTGGCGGTAATGCACCTCTAAGCTGGTTTACCAGCCGCCAACAAACACCAACGAAGAAGAAGAACAACAACACGTCACTGAGGAGAAGCACGATGGCGGCTGTAGAGCCAAAGACGAAGAAACTGTCAGACGGGTCGTTTAACTCCGCTTACAGAAGCAGTGAAAGTTTGTCAGCAGATTCAGAGACTCGAGAGGATTATCTAGTGGATTTCCTGCAGAAAGAAGTCGGCTGTGACCTGAAGTCACTGAAGAATGTCGGAGAACTGCTGAAGAAACTACAAGAGGAGAACAATCTGCTGGAGGAGCAGGTAAACACGAAGTAGTTTACATCAGATGAGACATGAAGCCTTGTTGTGAAGATGACAAGAACTTGTGCACTATGTGTCCATGACTGTGTCCAATAGACTGTCTACTGTGTGTCCTCCAGG
The DNA here is from genome assembly GCA_916701655.1 of Sebastiscus albofasciatus. NCBI lineage: Eukaryota > Metazoa > Chordata > Actinopteri > Perciformes > Sebastidae > Sebastiscus > Sebastiscus albofasciatus. The sequence goes on from CAKAOI010047035.1 coordinate 28,327, forward strand.
TCCTGACTGTGTCCAGCTGTGTTCCTCCTAAAGTGTCTGCAGCTCTGTCTGCTGCTGAGGACGCTTCAAGTTCTCTGGAGGAGCTGCTGCAGAGAGAGAGACTCATCTCCAACATGCTGCACCAGGTAGGTACAGCTGACACCAGGTACAACATGCTGCACCAGGTAGAGATACCACCAGGTAGAGCTACCAACAGGTAGAGCTGACACCAGGTAGAGATACCACCAGGTAGAGCTACCAACAGGTAGAGATACCACCAGGTAGAGCTACCAACAGGTAGAGATGGCCCCAGGTACAGCTGACACCAGGTAGAACATGCTGCACCAGGTACAGCTGACACCAGGTAGAACATACTGCACCAGGTAGAGATACCAACAGGTAGAGCTACCAACAGGTAGAGCTGACACCAGGTAGAGATACCACCAGGTAGAGCTAACACCAGGTAGAGATACCACCAGGTAGAGCTACCAACAGGTAGAGATGGCACCAGGTACAGCTGCACCAGGTACAGCTGACACCAGGTAGAACATGCTGCACCAGGTACAGCTGACATCAGGCACAGCTACTGTACCACCAGGTAGAGCTGACACCAGGCACAGCTAAAAAAAGTTGTAATATTATGAAAAAAAGTTGTAATATGAAAAAAAAGTTGTAATATGAAAAAAGTTGTAATATTATGAAAAAAAAGTTGTAATATGAAAAAATTAATATTATGAAAAAAAATAATATTATGAAAAAAAAGTTGTAATATTATGAAAAAAATTAATATTATGAAAAAAATAATATTATGAAAAAAAAGTTGTAATATTATGAAAAAAATTAATATGAAAAAAATAATATGAAAAAAAAGTTGTAATATGAAAAAAAATTAATATTATGAAAAAAAGTTGTAATATTATGAAAAAAAGTTGTAATATGAAAAAAATTAATATTATGAAAAAAAGTTGTAATATTATGAAAAAAGTTGTAATATTCTGAAAAAAAAGTTGTAATATGAAAAAAAAGTTGTAATATTCTGAAAAAAAAATTTAATATTATGAAAAAAAAGTTGTAATATTGGGAAGAAAAAAAATCTTAATATTATGAAAAAAAGTTGCAATATTATGAAAAAAAAAGTTGTAATATGAAAAAAAAGTTGTAATATTATGGAAAAAAAATCTTAATATTATGAAAAAAAAAGTTGTAATAGTTGTAATAAAAAAAGTTAAAATATGAAAAAAAATTAATATGAAAAAAAAATATATTATGAAAAAAAAATAATATTATGAAAAAAAAGTTGTAATATTATGAAAAAAAAGTTGAAATATGAAAAAAAATAATATTATGAAAAAAAAATATATTATGAAAAAAAAATTAATATTATGAAAAAAAATTAATATTATGAAAAAAAAGTTGTAATATTATGAAAAAAAAGTTAAAATATGAAAAAAAATTAATATGAAAAAAAAATATATTATGAAAAAAAAATATGAAAAAAAAGTTGAAATATGAAAAAAAATTAATATGAAAAAAAAATATATTATGAAAAAAAAATTTATATTATGAAAAAAAGTTGTAATATTATGAAAAAAAAGTTGAAATATGAAAAAAATTAATATGAAAAAAAAGTTGTAATATGAAAAAAGTTGTAATATTATG
>CAKAOI010047039.1:0-14858 GCA_916701655.1 Sebastiscus albofasciatus
ATCGTTTCTCCTGTGTGACTGGAGATGGTCTACTGCGTGGTCCTGAGCTGGACCTTCATGCGGTAAGGTTTAGGAGACAGAGTGACCCCGTAGACCGGCGTGTAGTCTGGCTCTCCTGCATCATTGGGCCAGATGAACTTGAACTTCCTCAGCAGAGTCACCGTGATGAGGAAGAGCTCCATACGAGCCAGACCCTCTCCGAGACACATACGAGGACCTGAGATAGACATTTCAGTAAGTTATAAATTATAATATGATAATGAATTATAATAAAGATGACAGACTCTTACCTGCAGAGAAAGGCATGAAGGCCTCTGGCTTAACAAACTCTCCCTGATCATTCAGGAAGTTTTCCGGGTTGAATTCATGAGGGAATTTCCACTGGTCCTCCTCGTTTAGCACCGAGGTCAGGTTTTGAATGATCAATGTACCCTGAGGAGAAAAATAGCTTAAAAACTGTTTTTATGTCATGTGTTTTTTATGTACTTCCTTCCTGGATGAGCTATTGATATATCAGATTCTTTACCAAAAGAACAATACATTTCTGTCATGAAAGTGATCCATTACTATACTGAATTCACAACTGGCTTCACAGTTCTTTTCTTCACTTTCCTTTAAAGGTCCCATATCATGCTCATTTTCAGGTTCATGTTTGTATTTTGGAGAGAAAAAGCAGCAAATCCTCACATTGGACAATGGAACCAGAGGACGGTTGGTGTTTTTGCTTGAAAATTAATTTAAACCATTAATTAATCTGCTTTCAGTCCACTTTTGTTTGCAACATTGCATATCAGAAATCAAATCATCCAAAGAAGCCATCAGTAGTCTTACCCTGGGTAGGAAATATTCCATGAGCTTCGTGTCATTAGTTGTGTAGTGGTAGACACTGAGAGGGAGGGTGTTGGCTACCCTTTGGATTTCATGGATCACAGCCTGGAGTAAAAGACATTTGACAACATATTGTTAAGCTTTATCATGAAACATCAAAACAAAACTATGAAGATAAATCCATCTGATAATGTACCTGCATGTAAGGCATGTTGTGTCTGTCATCGTAACTGGCGTAATCCTTCTTTTCCAAGACTTCGTCTATCTCCTGCTGGCATCGCTCTGATGGACAGACAATAAATCAGTTCAAATGAAAGAATAGATGTCAGAATGATAGAATCACAGATTGAAAGTGTGTACCTTGTATATGTGGGTAGGTGGTGAGGTAGAGGAAGCCAGTGAGCAGGGTGTTGGACGTGGTGTCGGTCCCAGCAAAGTGAAGATCCAGGACAAACATGGTGAGTCGATCCTCACAGAGAGAGGAGCCGTTATCGCCTTTCTGGAAAGAGGAGAGAGATCGTTTGGATTTTATGTTTATTAATCTCATTTAGATACACTTTATGATCATAAGACGCACACCTTATCCAGTTCATCCAGATAGCAGTCCAGGAAGTCTCGAGGTTGCCCGGGGACCCTGGTCTCTTTGTGCTCGGCAATATGACGAGTTGCAAATTTCTTACAAGTCTGAGAATGAGAGAGGGAAGACTTTGGTGAAGTCCAAAAAACACAGTGTAGCATGTTAATAAAAGGAAAATGAATAAAGGGAATAATGAGAAGTTCTAGGCCTGGTGAATATACAGTACCTAGGCCTACCTCAATGTTCTGAAATGCCTTCATGAAGGGCAGCGGCAGGTTTCGAATCATGGGAAAGGAGTCATAAAGCTGTAAAGAAAGATACATTTTTTGTGTGAAGGTGCATTCAGTTTAACAGTGGAAAGGAAAGGTGGAGGTGAAACGTTTGCTGCAGATAACTTCTGTGCTCAGCCACCCTCCTGAGAAAACCCATTTCGGCCGCTTGTACCCGTAATCTAGTTCTTTCAGTCATGACCCTCCAGCCCTCATGACCATAGGTGAGATTATGAACGAAGATTGACCGGTAGATCGAGAGCTTTGCCTTCTGGATCAGCTCTCTTTTCGTCCCAAAGGTAATATTCCGAGCTAAATCTATGCTTTTTGTAATTAACTAATTAGTTTTTCTTTTTAGAATTTTTTGATGTCAGTTTAAATGCTTCTATTGCTGCGAAAACAGTATTACGCATTATATGCATATTTCCATGTTCTGCGAGGTAAAATGACTGTTTTTGTCAATGGAGTCTGGTGGCTTTGAGGAGAGCAATACAGCAGCTTTAGTTTCCTAACGGGAAGGAATGTCTGACGGCGAGGTAAAGCGTCTGTGGACGGGTGCAGCAGAAAAACATATTTTAGCACCTTAAAAAAAACAGTTTGAGTATACACTATATTTAGAATTTTCATTGCTTTACCACCGGGAACATACAGAATGATATAAAAAAATAAATAAATAAATAATGGAACTCCAACATAGCATTCATTTTACCCTTAACTGTTTTAAACTAAAAATGGGAATAGGATTAAAAATTGAATTACCTCCAATTCCAAAGAACAAAGATTTGAGATTTGATGGATCACTGTATCAATACAGGACAGAGTTGGTATATTTCACAGAAGCTTTCAAGCTCTGTGTTTTTGCATAGTTTTTTCATTAACATCCATTTCTCAGCTTTATGCACGGTATCAGTTTAGATCTCAACCTTACCAACATGTTGTGACTCACCATAGCCCAGGGTCCATTAGCTATCTTGGAGTTTTCTTTAAAGCACTGAACAACCACTTTGATAAAGTTGTCGTCGTAGTCGTAACGCGTACCAAACAGGACCTGGCAGATGATGTTGGAGGCCGCATTATGAAACATAACTTGAGGACTCATCGTTGCACCTGTGACAGATGTTAACAATGACAACAAAGCAGTATCAGTACATCTGGAACAGAACATTACATGATAGTGTGGTAACGTAGTATACGAGGTCACAGTGAGTGCACCCATAGATGGCATACCAATGCTCCCTTCCAGTGTTTCCATTGTGTACTGTATCTCTCCCAGAATCCTCTGCTCCATGGACTGCTTCCCCAGACCGAAATTCCTCAAAGTCATCAGAGCGAAGCGACGATGCTCCTTCCAACTAGGGCCGTAGTCTGCCAGAACCAGTCCTATAAACAGGCATGGACATGAGCACATGGTGCTTCAAAACAGTATCTTCATGTTTTCTTTCCCCTCTTTTTATATTTTGCTGAATAGAAGCCACAAATGGTCATTACGAGATGCTAAATGCTAATATATAGGCCTACATTGTGTGGCACAAGAGAAGAGCCAAAAAGTCAACAGACTGACTCAGCAATGTCCAGTTACACAGCAGTATCTGTCTAAAGTTTGCTAGCATTAGCTAACGTTAGCCCACGAGGCAACCTCCAGGTTTGAAAAGTGAAGCCAATGCTGAAGTGCCTTAAACCTGCATTCTTTCTAACAGCCAGCAGGAGGCGACTCCTCTGGTTGCTAAAAGAAGTCTGATTGTATAGAAGTCTATGAGAACATGAGCCTACTTCTCACTTGATTTATTACCTCAGTAAACATTGTGAACATGAGTTTATGGTCTCAATCGCTAGTTTCAAGTCTTCTTCAACACAGCATGATGTTCATTTAGAAAATTATGGTCCCATTTAGAGTCAAATAGATCATAAAGCAGGGGATGCTTTAGGGCGTGGCTACCTTGTGATTGACAGGTCGCTACCACGGTGTTGTCCGGTCTGGGAGTTGTCTGTGTTGTCATCTTAGAACTTTAGCCCGTTCACAGTGTGTTTTCAGTTCATGAAAGTTAATTGTAATATTTTTGGCGCCTTAAAAATGTCTTCATTCAGCGTTCGTCTGGACATAGCTCCATCTTCTCATATCACTTCTGGTTGCAAAAAAAAACGAGAAGGCAACGGCCAAATACCAAGATGTCGACGGTCAAAATGCCAAAGTCAAGGCTTCAAAAGTCCACAAACCAGCGGGTGACGTCACGGTGACTGCGTCCACTTCTCATAAACAGTCTATGCATTAGCTGTCATAAGCTACTGGTCATACCAGACAAAGTAAGGCTGTAGCAGCGAAACCGTTTACTGAGTTAAACAATGCTGTGTTTTATTGCTCATGAATTCAACTTTTCATTTGTAAGAGGAAGATGCGTCATTTCTATTTTCAAACATGACATATAGTCTCATTGAACTTTAAGTGATAGGCTATTACATAATCTGTTTTACCATTCTGGGTGAGGTCAGTGACAAAAATGTCTTGGGGTCGCCCAGCAAAGTCCGCAGCTTTTGTCATCATAGCCTCCTTCATGGCCTGCACCCCATTGATGACTACAGCCGGTTTGGGCCCGATGAAGAGACTGTAGACGTTTCCATAGCGTTTCCTCAGCTGGGAAAAAGCACAGTGAGAAGCTCTTAAAATGCAACACGATCTGCTTTTAATCTCCACCCATGAGGGATTTACATTGAAAAATCAGCTACTAAGAATCTTGACATGTCTAACCTATTTCAATCCTCCAGAGTAAACGGCCAGATTTAGTTTACAGCCAGTCAGCTGTACAAACAGCAGTAAAGAGTCGCATGGAAACATTGAGCAAACTTAGAAAGAAAATATTTTCACAACATAGTTTTCGTGTTTTTTTTCTAACCTCCTATACATTCAATAGCCTGCAAACATTCTTTGTTGAAATAATAATTAGCATTTATAGTCAGTCAGTGTCGCTTGTAGCCTTGAGGCAACAGACTGCCTCAGCAACTCATAATAGACGGCATTTAATTACAGAACGCTACGCACTGCTTACACACACTTAATACTCTGTGTGCATAGCTTCTAGGTATGAATGTGTGAGACTGATGTGTGAGTTGCATAACAATCGAAGGCAATGTGTTGTTCTTACCCTCTCAAAGTCTCCGATAGGGTTGTCCAGGCTGAGGTTCAATAGGTTCCCCAGTATCGGCAATGGACGAGGCCCTGGAGGAAAGTTCTTTGGTCTCTGACATTTGACACAGAGGATGAAGAAGAAAACGCAGATCCACAGTAGGATGAAAGAAACAAACATAGTGGAACGGATTAAGCTGATGTGAGGAGGTTAGCTGTATGACTGACTTTAAAAGTGTTGCTCAAATCTCAGCCCTGCCTCTTCCTCCTGGCTGTTTGAATGTAAATGAGCGTGCAGCCTATTCTACACAGTTAAGACATGTTGAAAGACACATCAGAGCAAGTTGTGACAGGCTTCGGCTTGTATGTATTGTATATGACTCTTGGGAGAGCCCCTATATGCTTTACTCAGCCTCCTTGCTGTTGCTTTGTTTTCTGCCAGGTAGCGTTATCAGCATCATAGGACACACCTGACAGCAGGCACGTTATGTTTCTATGCATTCCATTTTACATGCGGCAACCGGCACACGGCCTGAAAAACGCCATGTGCATTTTCACTGTTATTATGATTGCTAAGGCTGACTTTGACCACTGCAAGAGTGCTGCAAACTAAATGGAGCATTAAAGGTGCAGTGTGTAGGATTTTGCAGCATTTAGCTGTGAGGTTGCAAATTGCAACCAACTGAAACTTCTCCCATGTGCCAAGCCTGTAGGAGAACAGTGGTCAACGCGAAAATGTAAAAACACAAATGGCTCTATCTAGAGCCAGTGTTTGGTTTGGCGGCCGGCTCTGTGAAGAAGACCCGCTCCATATGTAGATATAAATGACTCATTCTAATGAAATGAAAATGCAAGGATTTGTATTTTCAGGCAATTATACACTAAAGAAAACGTACTTATTAATATGACATTCTATTCCTGCCATGATATGCCCCTAAATGCTACGCACTGTTCCTTTAAGGTTAACTAATAATCCACATTCTTGCCCGACTTGCCAGAAAAGAACTCAAATAAGTCTTAAATGGTGCTTATTCTTATAGAAATGTCTTAGAAATTAGCGTTTAAGGACTCAAGGATTTAGGTAAGATTATACGTAAAGATTGGACTTTAATATTGAAAAGGTTAACAGTGACTCTAAACACAAGACAGGACACCGAGGGGGAACTTAGTTGGGGCCTACAGCTACTTTTTGCCCAGGGCCTCTTAGGAGGTTAATCCGGTCCTGCCTGCCATTCTGCATTTTGAAAACCAGTTTTTAGCATCCTAAACCTCTAATTGATATCCTGCATGCTGTGCCTTATCTGTCGTTGTACTTCATCTGAGTGTCTTGGCTCTCAGAGCCTTACAATCTATGAACTGAAATGAACAAAAGGAAAGAACTGCTGCTTAATAGAGCAAATGAAGTAACATTGCACTCCTTCTTGTCAGTAGGGGCCACTTCAATAATGTTTAGAAAAACTACAGCACAGGAAATTCAGGGGAACAAAATGTTTAAAAAGGTGTCTTTACAAGATTTGTTTTTCTCTACCTGATTTATTGAAGGAAAGTGTCACAACCAAAATGTTTTATGACATAAAAAGTCAGTCATCACAATGCCAGAGGGAATCAGATTTCTAGTGTTGGATTCAATATATATATATATATGGCAGCATTTCACATTTTGCGTCACTGGAGGGCAGCATGATATCAAACTACAGTACTGGTAAAAGCGACTCCGGCACAATGGACTGATACAAACAAGAACAGTTACAGTAAAGTGCTTTGAAAAGTTACACCATCTTCAATGTCATAGTCAAAAAGAAACATAACAGATCAAACAAACTATCAAAGAAGTTTCACTTTATAAAGAAACATATTTTACATATAAAAGCATATGAAACTGTATATAAATTCATTTGATATTGTATTGGATGACAACTAGAAAATGTTATTGGAATATGACTTGTATTAAGAATTAGGCACTGATGGTATTTAATCAAATAAATGAAAATATAAAAGGAATTCAATAGTAAATGAGCATATAACGTTGATTATTCAATATTTGTATGTATTACAACAAAAATAGCGTATCAAATATATCATTAAGGAAGTCATTTCCTTATAACAATGGCAATAACAGTCTACCCACACACCTTACAGTGCAGAATACCAGTAAACACAAGTGTATCTGAGTCCACTGGGTGTATGAAGGAAGTGCAGCACCATTAGACCTGTGTGAAAACCCCCTGTGGTCACTCTTATGCCAGTCAGAGTGCAGCCCCCAGTAGATAGGTGAGATATGAGGCCAGGGAGCTTTTGTTGTCACCTTCAAAGAGACCACAAGAGGAGGAAGATCAAGAGCTATCCGTTTACACAGAGACCGGCCCCTCAGCTATAGAGCGGCAGGTGCAACTGTGATGATTTACTGTGGGAGTCTCCTCAAAAATCAACTGTAGAAAGTAGTCCAGAGATATCAAGAAAATAGACTGACAGCTTGCTAAATACCTGGAAGTATCTCAGAAAAAGGAAATTAAATGTTACAGCAGCTCCGCTATATATACTGTCTGTGATTGACATGTGTCACAGTGAGAGCTCTCAGAGTCTGACCCACATCAATCTGAGCTTTGATCAAGGTGAAACCAAAGCCACGGTAAGCAGAGAGTAGATATCCTGAAGGGCAACAGGCAACGCTGCTCCTTTGCAGCGCTCCGCCGTGCTCTATTTCTAGTGACAGTGTATGCTAAGGCTTGTATTCCTCCTAAGCTCCACGAGGCCCTGAAATAGAGTGACAAGCCGTCTCCATAAATACAGAGCCCCTATGGGGTGAGCGTAATTGCTTTGTGAGCCTATGTCGGCTTTAGGGGTCCTTCATAGTGTCCTTCACTTCTGACGGAGGAATCCTATTCCATTTTAGGAGTTCGATAACACCTTAGCCAGATTATTGGGCATCTTATTCCAAAAGGTCAGCCAAGCACAGGGCCTGGAGGCTACCCATGTCCTTTGACCCCAGTGACCCAAACACAAAAGAGACGGTGGTATCGTGTAGAGTGGGAGGGTGGGGGGGTTGAATATGTGGGACAGGTCAAGGCCTGTCTTTGTTTATGGACGGTGTATCCGGGGAGGGTAAAAGCCAACAAGGGCAGAAACAGGTGGGCTGCTCTCTTTTTAGATTTTCTCAAGGTTGAGGTTCGTTCAAGGCTAGAGGCTCCTGTCATTCTTGACTTGTTTTGTTAAGAGAGTTCCTATTCAGGACTCGAATTCTTGTCGCTTTGCATCACCCAGCCAGCGCTCCTCGAAGGCAACGTGATCGGACGGCATGATGCAATCACAGCAAATGTGATTATGCCTCGTGAGTCTGAGGTGTCTGGTGAATGCATTGCCGTGTTGGATTCTCCTCAAGTGGCAGTGCAGTCTGCATTTTAAAAATGGAGGTAGAGAGCATGGCAGGATGTCAGCTCCAACAGTTGTTGTCACTGTGTAAGCCTTGGGTTGTCCCTCTCATATTGCCCCAACACCTATTTGTCCCATCCTTGTGTTCCAAAATAACCTGGAAGTAAAGTAATCAAATCCCTCACACCCACTCCGATCTTTTCTCTTGCCCGTCGTCGTTGGTCTCTGCACCGCTACCGAGCTCGACCAGAGTATACTGACCCACCCTTCTGGTACAAACGTCCCCGAAGGGCCCTGCTGGCTCCCCGGGGGATGTCCCGAGGTCTCGTCTGGGCGGAGGTGGCGGTTTGAGTCGACCGCGTTTGCTGACACGGATGGATCTGGGCGTTCCCATTGGCTCTGGGGGGCAGAGGGCCACCTCGCTACCATTCCTCTCTGGAGCTTCCTCTTGGGAAACAGAGTAGCCGTTGTTGCCGTTGGTGTTGCCGCCTGGAGAGCGCGGAAGAGAGGACCGCTCCAGGGAAGGTGGTTCCGGTACTAAAGCAAGCACTCCCCCCGCAGAAGAGCCCTTGCTGCCTCGCCTCTTCCGGAAACTCCCTGCGCGACCGCCCTCCGGCTCTAGATCCTGCTGAGCCGGGGAGGCGTTTGGGTCTATCCCTCTGGAGGATCCTCTGCCTGAAAGGAAACACTGCTCTTCTGCATAAATCTTCTCCACCATCATCTTCTTCTTGCTCTTCTGCCTCACCGACCGCTTGATGGCGCAAAAGAAATCCAACACGTTCAGGAAAAGGGACAGAGCGGCCGCACCAAGCATGAAGTTGAGCATCACGGTCTTCTCAGTGGGCCTGGAGATGTAGCAGTCGACCTGGGTAGTGCAAGGTGGCTGCTGGCACAGGAACCTCCTGGGGATGTAGAACCCAAACAGGTAGTAGTGAGCTGCCCCGAACCCTGCCTCCAGCAACGTCCTGAACAACAGATGGAGGATGTAGGCTCCTGTGAAGCACCGAGCCCACCCTCGCTGTTCAACCATCTTGTTTATAGATGCCTTACTGAGCGGCTCCTGGCGGATCTTGAACAATGGCGAGGCTTTGGTTTGACCCGAGGTGTTCAGGTCCACCGTGAGGCCATTGGAGACCTTGTGGACCACGTAGATGATAAAGATGATGTAGGGGAGACACACGGTGATGAGCTGCACCAGCCAGAAGCGGAAGAGAGAGACAGGAGAAAATAGATCATAGCACACGTTGGCGCAGCCGGGCTGGATGGTGTTGCACACGAACCGCTCCTGCTCGTCCTGGTAGAGAGGATAACCAGCAAAGAGGAGGACCAAGACACGTAGGAAGATCATCACGATGAGCCACACCTTCCCTGAAAAAATAAGCACGTTGGGATTAAAAATGTGCTGATTTGACAATCATGAATTAAGGCAAATCTTACAAAGGCCGCAGAAATTAGCAAAAACTGCCTGGTTGAGATTTGAGGTTTATAGATCTGTAGAAAAGCCACAACATTTCACTGCTCAAACATAATACAGAAACCAGTTAATGTGTCAACTCACCCATCAAAGTGATGTTGTGATTGACAGAGATGAAGATGACCTCAGAGGCACTTGATGCCGCCATGCTTGCCGTGCTCAAGGCCTTCCAAAATCTTCTAGTCTTCTAGTTCCAGGCCTCAAAGTAAACCCTTTGAGCCAGCACCTCACTCCCTTGTCCAGCCTCTTCTCCCCTACCCTTTCTACCCAGGGCTCACAGTGGCTTCCAGTTGCACAATAACCTCCAGGTTGACCGACACAAACTTCCCTCAGCGGTCTGACTCTCTCTCTTTCTCCCAGAGGGAATATGTGCCAGGTTCCGGTAGGGAAAATCCAATGTGATCCATTTGAAGTCACCCAAGTCTCTGACAGACCCATGTAAATTACCTCTTCTCCTGTCCCCTGTAGACAACTGTCTGTCCTCAGACAACAGAAGACGGGAGCGAGCCCCATTGTGGGTCTATTCTTAAACCCACTTCCAAAGGCACGTCGCCGTCCTGGCATTGCAGAGATATTTTGGTGCCCACTGGTCGTCCTTACAGGAGAGTAACAAGCCTCCGGACTTACTCACTCTAAATTGCTGTATTAAGTTCTCAAGCACAATGGTAAGCATGTTCAAACTGGCTGCTCCATAAAAATACAAGCAGTTACTGTTGCATCTTCCAGTGATGAATCAAGGTGGCATGTGGATCTGCAGATCATGAAATGTTAGTAGGTTGTAAACTGTGTTCCCACAGCTGAGTCAGTTTATGACTGATAAGAGCCTACTGCATAGTCATTTAAAGGGGACATATCACGCTCATTTTCAGGTTCATACTTGTATTTTGTGTTTCTTCTAGCAACATGTTTACATGCTTTAATGTTAAAAAAAACCCATGATTTTTCTTATCCTGTCCGTCTGAATATACCTGTATTCACACTCTGTCTGAAACGCTCCGTTTTAGTGCCTGTCTCTTTAAGCCCGCCCCCTCCCAAAAAAGCCCAGTCTGCTCTGATTGGCTTGAGAAAAAAAATATGCTGCACCTTTGCAAAGGTACTTCTCAAGCTGTGGGCGGTATATTCTAATGAGCCTGCATGTGACATAGGAAGGGGAGCCACATCTGAATGATTTTGTTGTTGTTTTTTTATATACTTTCTTTATTGTACACATGTTTGTATACAGAGGTACAAACAGACACATAGACAAAACAAAAACAATTATATTTTCATTTTATAATGCCAGTTTGTGTTATATGCTTCACATTATATTCATGTAATAACTTAAAAGGTTTTAATGGCTTTTTTAACATTAGATAAGATGGTGCTATGTCATTTGAATTCATTAATAAAGTGCAGGAAAGTTGATTTGGTTCCTGACCATGTTTCTTATGAATATGGAATTTTACAAAAATATTAAATAATTGTATGATATACATCTTTTTTTTATGTTATCTTGACTAAAAAATAGCATTAGTGCAAACATATATACGGTATTTCAACATTCCTCTTTAGTTTCTTTTGTAGATATGACAACATCAACCCAGAACATTCTTGTATATACAGTATACAGTGAAAAAAATGGATAGTAAATACTAAACACAAGTTTTACCGGGTAAATTCTATGTAATACATTGAAAGACACTTCCTTAAGATTGTGAGTCACATGTTTTCTGATCTAAGCAGCCCACAAAAAACTGACTGGGTTGTCTTATTTCACAGTTTGTGGGTTGGGAGACACTCCAGATACCCAAATGTTATGTGCACAAGCACCGAAAGAGTTTTTCATGATATGTACCTTTTAATATGGGTATGAAGTAAAACTATCTTTAACTATCTGAAGTACAACAGGAGTTCATATATGATCAAGGAATTAGATTAATTGTTATCTTAAAATATAAGCTTCAACAAATGCTCATCATAGTGCAGATCTCCCTCCTGAAATGGTTTTCCACCGGACACCAGTTTCTTTCACACATCCACCCTCGCTCGTAGACAAGGTCTCTGGTGGGACACATGGCTAAAGACAGTTGGCTTGGCTCATAATCACTCCAGATCAATGGTCATTAGCACCTCCATACTGGCTCACAGCTTGAATCCCACACGGCTCATTTTGAATGGATGGCCAAGCTAAGATTGGGGTTTATGTAATGGATTCTGTTGAAAACAAATAGCGTGTGAAATTGAACTTTTGGCTTGATAAGACATAAATAGAAAATCATTTGCACCTGCAATTCATTTACACGGGCACTATAGTGCTGACATTGCATATAAAGGGTGGTGTTGTATAGCATTGGGGGAGTTTGAAAAGGGGTGATGAACAAGAGAGGGTAGAACTTTATTAACTAAAACTAATGATGGGCTGTAGGTTAAAAAATAAAAACAGGAAAGTCCAGCAAAACCAAAATAAATCCCCAAAATACCACCCAGAGCAACCTGCCACCCTTACTCTCACTACACAGGAGTGACTGGCACTCCTACCTGCTGAGCCTCTTTTAAACTGGAACATACCATCTGCTCAAGTGAGCGCAGGGTGAGCTAAACATGTGCAACCATTCCAAAAATACCCAATAACAAATAAATGACTAATTTATGATACTTAGCTACAGTAACGTCAACATGTTGATTTTTTTAGGTGGCTAAAATATGTTTATCTGCTGCTCCCATCCACAGCCACTTTACTTCGCCGTCGGACAGTCCTTCCTGAAGCTGTTGTATCGCGGCCTTCAAAGCCACCAGACTCCATTCACAAAAGTAATAATTTTGCCTCGCAGAACACGGGAGTATTCATACAACCCCCACCTCCAAAATATCAAAACTAACCCTTTCAGTTATTTCCATACTGAGCACACCTAACTTTGACTCAGCTAGCGTTCATATTATTCATAACCTTATGATTAGCTTCATGATTAGCTTATTTTGGTAACCTACTTCACTGTGTGTGTAAAACACCATTATTTAAAAAAAATAAAAAACAGAAAAAATGCGGATGGACCGGCCCTTTAATAGATTTTATGCTTAATATACTTTTTTTGCTTATGTAATTGGCTCCCCTTCAGTATAGTTGCTGTCATTTTTGTAAAGATATCATGTTTATGATGATGTAGATAGATATATTCTTATACACTGAATTCAGTGTTTAGCAATTGGCTTTTTATCATCACGTTTGTATACATTTGTTTCCTGATGTAATATTAGAAGCACTTGTTTGTCCTCAGCCAACAATAGAAGTGAACATGTGCCTCCTGTTTGTGATAAGCTTTAGGTATATTTGATTGCTACACTATAAAAAAAAAACCTCCAGATTTTATTTGCGATAATAACCACAGGGACTGATCTGTACTCATTGGTACACAAAGCAAGAAGGCAAGAACTCTTTGTCCTTACTTTCTGTGTCATCTGCTTTGACGCAGTTTTTTTTTTTTCATCACAGATGTAAGCTGCATGAAAGTCAAAAGAAATGCAATAATAGTTTCCATAAAGCCTCTGAGCCTTAGTTTATTTTCAGGGAGAAATAGCTGCCTTTCAGCTCATGGATTACTGTGTCTTACTAGAGTGTGAATGCCCTTCATGCCGGTTTTTTGAGGCCATATTGGCAATATTAGAACTTCAACAATTAGTGCCACTTCCATGCATACTAACTACCCTTTCATTTCAGAGTCTGCCATCCCCCACCTGTCCAGCAGCTGCTACTTGGGAGTTTTCCCGCCTCAGTCATCATGATTATCCACCTGAGCCCGCAGCTGTTCCCCATGTCCCTATTAGCAGTGTGTTGGGCCTAAAAAGCCTCTATCCCTTATCAATGCACAGGTGTGGCACAAACATCCCAACGGAATTTCAGAAGGCTTTTATAAGCCACCATACTGCACCACGGCACATGAAGACAGTGATTTGGTTAAACATTATGATGCAGAACAAGAAACTGATGATCCCTTTCACAATTTTCTTTGTTTTCTTTCTTTTGTCACACTGTTCATGATCTAATTCATCAACAAAGGACCACAGAAACCTCTTTGAGACTTCACAAAAGAAATAAGATGTTGATGATGGATTTTTTTTTTTTTTTCTTTGGCACATTGAAATGCTGCAGTCTTGAGGGATAAAACGTGGTTTCACCACTTTAAAGGTCCCATATTTTAAAAGAGTGAGATTTCCATGTTTTTTTTATTATAAAGCAGGCTTAAGTCCTATATAAATACTGTGAAAGTATCGAACACTCAATCCATAGGGAAATACTCACAGCCCGTATTCAGAAACTCTGCATTTGAAACAAGCTGTCAGGATTTCTGCCCATTCGTGATGTCACAAATATACATTATTTAGACCCAACACAATTTTAAATGTAAACATTCTAAATGTGTCCCAGTTTATTCCTGGTTGCAATGGATGTGAATGTCATCAGCTGACAGGAAGTACACATGGACCCAAGCTGTTGCCTAGCAACACAATTCTGTTGCAATTCCGTTGCAATTCTGTCAAAATGCGCTAAAATGGAGCGTTTCAGACAGAGGGTAAATACAGGCATAATCAGGCTGACAGTATGAGGAAAATAAAGTTGTTTTTGAACATTACAGCATGTAAACATGTTCTAGTAGAAACACAAAATACAAGTATGAACCTGAAAATAAGCACATTGTGGGACCTTTAAAGCTGGACTAAACAATATTTTTATATGAACAATGCATCAAATGACAATAGAGAGAGTCCTTCCCCTTCCGGTCGACCCCATGGCACCTTATTTTGGAAAAAAATATGTGCGGTAGTTAACGTCGAGAGACAAATAATGTTTTTATCCTGTTTGAATGAATGAATCACACATATGATGTTTGTCCATTTAGTTTTGCAATTTAAGAAAATCGCAGTTTGTTTTAAAACAAAAAAGAAAGCTACGATACCTGTCATCATATGTGTAATTCATGCCACAATTCAAAAATATTGGTCTCTCACCGTTGACTACCGTACATATTTTTTCCAAAATAAGGTCCCATAAGGGGCGGGACTTCGCCTCTCTATGTGTATATGGTAGGAGGCGTTCGGAATGATGAACCCACACTCGACACCGCAGTTCCCATCAGCTGGAGCGCTTTAGCGTCTTTAAGGTGATTGTTTTGGTTTCCTGGCTTGCAACTTTACCGTTTTGGTTGAGTCCCACTGCTCTCATTAACCTCACTTCCTGCCAAACAGGAG